>KN494506.1:0-10014 GCA_000787155.1 Scartelaos histophorus | reverse complement strand
GATTCAGGTATTACAGACTCATTCGTTGTGACGAATGGTGCAACTGGATTGACTTGTTTCAATTGCAACAACCCAGTAAAAAAACCTGAAACAGAAATAGATTTGGGTGTGAGCCAGCCCACACCGAATGAAAGTGACAAACCACTGGACACTGGAGTAGCTAAGTAAGTCCACATAATATATGTGTGAGTGTGTGTGGTGTAATATGTTTTGATTCATGGGTCACACATAGTTGTGGTCAGCCTGGACTGTGCAGTTGTCACAGCAGGTAGTTTTTTATTTACCCTTGTTTCCATTGTTCCATTTTTACCATTTTTCCTGAATTTAAAACCAGGCCAGTATTGTGTGGCATGTGTTTACATTTATCAAAACGATATATAAATTTTTTTAAAGGTACCCATGTACATTACATTACAATTACATGGTAGACCCATGTAATTTTCTGGAGTTGGCAAATAGAAAGTTAAAACCATACTTCAGTACTTTTTCTACGGAAATGGATGTTTTATGCCATACAGTGGAAGATTATAGCCAAAGGGACATTTCCATGGAGACAAGCAGATGGAACCGTCCTCTAGGCCCAGTAACATCAGGATGCAGGATGCATAAATGAAAACAAAAACATGCCATTTTAAAAAGTTTTGCTTTAATCCCTGGCAGCCTTGTAATTTCATCAATACATCATGGGGAATAATAGGCCCTATTCAAGCTTATGTTACAAACCAGGAAGATGTGTGGAAACATGCAATGACAACAAGGAAAAATGAGAAAATGGCCTGGTTTTCTTCATCTCCATCTGTCACTGTAGCATGTTTGGCAAATCAACAATTACAACCACACCTCAGTTTTCATAATTTCCTCACTGACACATAACTCGGAACGCACTGGGTACATGTGATTAGAAGAGATGAGGGCGCAGTACATACATGCAGTCTTCGTTTTACCACTGATGACATTTACTTTAGTGGGTTTTATCACAGTCGTAGGTGAGCCCAGTGTTGGGAACTACACCAGAAGTTGTCGTCACATGTTTCCAAATGTCTTTCTCGTTTGTGACATAAGCGTGAATAGAGGCTGTTAGGATGCTTAGAATGCATAAAGTGTGTAACTTTGGACCACTGCAAACCATTTAAAATAAATGAGTTCTGTTTTTCATGTTTTCATGTACCAATCTTATTAGAACAAATCTGTGAAGGTTGGCAGTATTGAAAGTGGGAAAAACTGGACACATGCTTAACTGTTCACACACAGTACACTTGGCTTTAAACTAATGTCGCTTTAAAAAAAATTTCAACAGTGATGTGATGAATACATTCACCGCTGATTTTGTGAACAAGATTAATGCATCGACTTCTGCCATATCAATGGGACCAAGCGTCACTGGAGTTTTAATGAAGCAGGTGGACCCCAAGGACATGGAGGAGGTATCCTTCGGCTACACCAGAATCAATGAGAGCTTCAATGTAAGTCCAACTATTTTAACCCATTTCAGAGACAAGTTTGAATAGTAATTTTTGTTCCATTAAATTATAGAAATATGGCGGCTTGTTCTGCCCCCACAAAACCTGGACCAAATCTGTATTCAGCATAGTTAACTGTTATCAATTCATTACTAAATCAGCATGTACGAAACTTTTACATGTAGTACATACAAATAATAAGTAAATGTAAGGTTAGTTAAGATTATTAGAAGTTGTTATACCTACCAAAAAAACTTAAAGTGCATTTTTTTTTTCTAATCGTTACTTGGTTTGATGGTATAGTACATGTGGTGAATATTTATTATAATTTTACATCTGTTGTGGTGGAAAAACAAATGTGAAGAATAAAAAGTCCATCCAAAATGCAGGGACAATTGACTTGCAAAGGAAGACATTTTAAACCCTTACTTAACAGAACTGCCCAAGATGTTGAGTAAAATCTTAAATATAATCACGCAGACTATATTTTAGTGGAAGGACGAGTCAAATCTGTCATATGCACTAATACTTTAAAGAAGTATTTCCTTATTTCAGATTCTGGAAGACAATAACACTCTCCCTGGGTTTTCTCGAACTGTAACTGTGTCTAAGGAAGCTTTTGAGAAGGCCTTGAGTTACAATGTAACCGAACCATTTGCTGCAGTTTTCCGCTTTCTTAATATTTCCAAGGTAAGAAAAATACTAAACCATACTAAAATATTATTATTATTAGACCAGCAGTGGCGGAAGTGCAAAAAGTAAAAGTACAATAGATACATTTTTAGGTATCTGTACATTACTTTAGTACATTTTATACTGGATACTTTTTACTTTACACTACATTTTTGATCTGGACTGAAAAGCCTCTAATTTATTTTAGCACATTTAAATTTGAGTTAGCGCCCCAATTTGAGCAACCCAAATACACAAGAACACAAATGTAACTGTACTTTTGACTATTAAAGGGGCATTGTGCAACTTTTCTGGTGGAGGATCCATCATCTGCTTGTTTCCATGGTTTTTGCTTGGTCTAGAATCCATATGTCAGAGTCAAGGCCCACGGGCCAGATCTGGGCCCCGAGAGGGGTTTCTATGGCCCCCGGGATGATATTGATGATAGAACCGGCCCGCAGATGTTTTACACACCAATACTCTACATTTCCCACAATGCAACGGTGGCACACCAAGTGGGAGGCGGCTTTATTTCATTATTCATCAGCGGTCATTAGCATTAGATTTTTGTATTTTATTTTAATGTACAAGTGCTCCCTGTTTATCGTGGGAGTTAGGTTACAAAAATAACCCGCAATAGGTGAACTCCGCAAAGTCGTCAGCTTTATTTTTTCAAGTATTAGCTGTTTTAAGGCTGTAAAACCCCTCATCTCACACTTCTCAGACAGGAATGAACATTTTCTCACATTTCTCTCTTGTTAAAAAGGTTCTTGCAGTTCAAATTTCAGTAGCGATCTAGAGGGGCGAGTTGTGCCCCTCCGGTTGCCAAATCTGACTGTGGTCGAATGGTCGGAAAAAGTCTAGGGCCGTTTTATGGTCCCAGTCCGTCCCTGCTGTAAACATACAGCTCTTCAGAGCCGCTTCTAGCAATCGAACATTTATGTAAATTTGGCTGAACGCATTCTTGACAATACTGATTCTACTATACTGAATCAATCAGGACACAAAACACAATGCGCAGGTTCTCCCTTAGCCAATCAAGGGGCAGAACACAATGCACGTTCATATGCTTTTAAAAAAAATTGCACAAAAAAAAACCTGCGAAAGGCGAAGCGTGATATAGGGAGGGACAACTGTATTTCAATCCAGTTTTAAAAATTTTAGTTGAGATTTCAATCCAGTTTTAAAAATATTTTAGTTGAGTGACTGATAGAAAATTGCTAATATTATTTATTTATTTGAAGTAAATTTAGCTACTTTTGCCATTTCCCTGAGAAAACATACTGATGGTGCCTTGAATAATACCACTTCATTAATTTAATGTGCAGGTTCTGGAGATTTTTATATAAAGGAAGTTTGTCTTTTGTGCCTGTTGAAAATTTAAAATGACTGACAGAGCCATAAGAAAATATTGTTTTATTTATCCTATCTGATCATATAGTAACATATTTGTTAGACTTTCAGTAGGTTCAGTTAGGTTCACTAGCATAGACCGTATATATACTTTTTTTATACAGTCTATGTTCACTAGACTATGTGCGGCCATTTTTAATTTTTTCAATGAACATTCGACCCTCAGCTTGTAGTTAATTTTTTCATTTGGCCCCCTGTCCATTTGTCTTTGACACCCCTGGTCTAGAATATTCCACAGTAGAAATCCATATATTTCAAGGGAGACAACTATAGGCGACATTACAGGTCAGATCTGTGGAGATGCAACCCTATTCAAACAGAGAACTATTGTATATTTGAGCAATAAAAACACCTGTAATGCTAGATAGATGTGTTTAATGGAACATTCCAGGGAAAACAGTAGCATCTCCATGGAAAATTTCGTAGTGCACCTTTCTAATATTTAAACAGGTACGGTACTTCAATAGTTTTAATTCATGTCATGTGATACTTTTACTTTTACTTGAGTATACTTTTGCCCCTGTGTCTGTACTTTTACGCAATTGATTACTTCATTCATTCATGGTTTTAATAATCCCCTTTTTAGGATGAGTATAACAGCACTGTCTTGGGCGACGAAGTTATAGCCATTGAGATGGGAGCTGTTATCAAAAACCTGACTGATACCATAAACATCAACTTTAAGAATTTGAACTACGTAGGTTTTGAAAAATTGAATAAAATGTGCTGGATTTTGATAATATTATGACATTTATGTTTTATGCTTACAGAAAGGAATACCAACATGTCACTCTTGGAACGGCGATGGTATTAGAACATTCTTAAAGGGATTTTAGTTATTCTTGTCAAGATAAATGCTCTGTACATCACACAACGTATGGTAAAAGCTGCTGTAGAAGAATACAATTTGAGATAGTAAAATATAATCTGTTATTTTTTTTGCTAAAAATCGTGATGCAATGTAAGAGTAGCAGACGAGGGCAGGGCTAAAAATATTTATAATATCTCTAGATCATAGTTAGCGCTCTTTCTGCTAATGCTACAGGCTGAAACCATCATGTTGGGGCTGTTCAACGTGTATCTCTAATGGTGGAATGCTTAGTTACTGCACCACGGTGGCACAATGCACACATTAGCAATCACTGTCAAAAAACTTAAGAAAAAACACACAAAATGGATTTAAACAACACACACATCATTCAGACAGAGCAGAGCCTACAGTTAGCATCACACCCTCAGGGAATATTGATTTGTTTTTGTAGGAAATCTGCCAAATTGGACTGATGATGGCTGTGAGACGGTTATGAGTGGCATTAATGTAACGTGCAGGTGTACTCACATGACCTTTTTCGCCGTCTTGCTGGTATGTATTTTTATTATATCATGATTGTAGTATTTTCTGCTTAATTAATTTATTTGATTATTTTACTTAATACATATTTCAAATAAAGCGTCAATAAATATGCCCTTAAATGGTGTACTTGAATCTGTTGGGTTAGAGTCCTTATTTCCCTGGGACAGGCCCAGTTTAGAGCCCTGTGTCCCCTGACCCAGTGGATTTATCCAAAACCACTGATTTGTTCCAGTTTTATATGAGAAATGTCCCTTGTGTACCTATTTTTAACCAATTTGACACCTGCAAACAGTAAAGATGTGCATACATTGTCATTTGTTTTAGTAAAATACAGAAAAGCTGCTTAAAAATGACCAAAACACAAAGAAAATGTGACTATACTGACAAATATTAGTCATGAATGGGCCGGGTGCATAACAGTTTATTTAGAACATCTGGTCACCATAGTCTCTCCCTTGATTATTTTATTTTATTTTATTTTATTTTATTTTATTTCATTTCATTTCATTTCATTTCATTTCATTTCATTTCATTTCATTTTATTTCATTTCATTTCATTTTATCTTTTTATTTCTTTTTTCTTCTATTTAATTTAATTTAATTCATTCTCCCCTAAATTATTATGTTACTGTTATGTATAGTGTCTTCCTTATTGTCTGTTTAATACAAAAAAATATGTATAAAAAATGAACTCAGCTGGAATGCAAGTGTACTAGTTTAAATTACATCTTCATCACCTTGTCTGTGTCTCCTCTTCTCAGTTGCCAGATCTTCTAACCTTCTCTCACCACTATGTTAGACACCTGTCCTTCACTTTGTTTTTTAACACTTTTATCCACCTCAGTAACATAAAGCTCGTGTTTTTAGACGCCCCTCAATGAAACCCTCAGCAGCTGGGACCTGAACACCCTGACCACCCTCACTCGGGTTGGCTGTGGCATCTCCATGTTCTTTCTGGGCATCATTCTCTTCATGCACTTTGTCATGAGGTTAGTGCACAAACTTATGTTCACAGATGGGTTCAGTGGTCAATGATGCTCTAGTATGATAAAGCCACAGTATGTAACTTTTGGCCTGAAAATAGATTAAAATGAAAGCATGTTTAATTCATTTTGTCTGTATTTCTTGCACTGAAAACCTTAAAAAACAAAAATAAACCTAACTCTTAATTGACCTGGAGGAGGGTTTCACCTGCTTGTTTCCATGTTACATACTCTACTTTTTTAGTATAGTATAATTTCACAACTGCATGTAAAAACAGGCTAATTATGCTGTGATCTGGTGTTAAAACAAAGCCACTCATGTAACGTTTTAATTGTAAGTTTGAATTAAAATTTCACTTTTGACTGCATTATAAAAGACTACAACATATAAAAGAATGCAACAATGTATTCATTTCTCTATAGGCTATATAATACTTTCTTTGACATTTTAAGGCACAAAAAGGATACTTAAATATATTGCCAACAATGTGAATAAAAATTACAATTAATTACAACTTCCTGTTACATAGGTAAAACACAATTTTAAGTACTGAGTCACCCAGACAGTGACACCTATATATATATATATATATATATTACTCGAGATGGCTAGGTTAAGTATTTATTCTATTCATTCTAGTCAGGATAATGACAATGTCAATGTAAATACAAGAACAAACTGCTGGTTATAACGTTAGGAAAATTAGAGATTTGAATAAAAGCTATATCTTGTCCTCTGAGCACAGCATGGAATGTTTTTTATGTCAATGCAAATGTGCTATAACTAGCTTCCTCTTTTTCTACAACACGGGCCTATTCTGTGGTCTTCTGTTTTGCATTCTGGACTTTCACAGAATTTAGCGAAGTTTGAATTCAGGCAATACTTCTGTTCATTAAATGTTTTTCAGGTTTTCATTTCCAGCATTTCCTATTACTAATGTTGAATAGTTAAAGATCAAATGATATTTTATTCTTTAAAGGTCCTATATTACGCAGGAATTATTCATGTGAGCTTTAAGCCATGTTATAATGTTGTTACCTCCTCAAAAACACACCTGGAATTGTGTTTTGTTTCATTCACACATGTTTGAGTAATGCTTTAATATTAGTCTGTCTACATTTCCAAACCTCAAAATGCTGTATTAACACGTGACATCACAGGGTGGAACCGGTTGTTTTCGGTTTGAGGGAAGAACTCACGTTAAATATTGTTTGTTTAAAATGTGTGAATGAAACAAAACACAATCCTAGGTATGTTTTTGATGAGGAAACATTATAACATTGATCGGAAAGTGGCATATTTATAGTTTTGTGTGAGCTTCTGTGTCCAAATACTTCCCTTGTGGATCAATAAAGTTTTAAAGTCTACATATCTGTTTTTTTTTTCCACAGGAGGGGCCGTTCTAGCAACTCCACCCTCATCCTGATCCACCTGGTGATCGCCATGTTCCTGCTCGTCTTCTCTTTCCTCGTGAATGACTTGGTGGCCAAAACCAAACATGCCATTGGCTGTATGATTATGGCCGCTTCCATGCATTATTTCATGCTGACCACTTTTACCTGGTTCGGGGTACATGCCTTCCACCTCTGCCTGCAGCTCTACTCCCGGGGAAACATACACATCCAACGCTACGTACTTAAAGTTTCCATTTTCAGCTGGGGTGAGCTCAAATATACTAGTAGATCATTATGGAATCAGTGCATTTTGGCTCCATAGCTGTAATGATTTCAGTTAGTTTGACATGTTATGCTGCATTGTTTTTCTCTTTTGCTACTCATTTTTGGGTCCGGTCCATGCCTAATACCCCCATATCATATAGTATCTGTTTGTAAATGTTCGCAAAACTCCGATTTCTATTCCTTTATATGTTTTACATGTGAAGAAAATGACAAATAAAGGCATTCATTCATTCAAGAGACAAAATGTAACTATATTGTAATAATCAAATGGCTAAAACGTAATCTGATATGCAACTAACTTCATGTATTACTGATAAATTTAACTATATTTATCCATATTACATGACTTTAGTTGCATATCAGATTACATATTAGCCAGATAATTATTACAGATCAACATAAAGGACTTTTATTATGAAAAAAATAGATTCTTGTGAGTTTTAAGCCATGTTCTAATGCTGCTACCTCCTCAAAAACACGCCTGGAGTTGTGTTCTTTTCATTCATACATGTTTGAGTAATTCTTCATTATTAGTTTGTCTATTCCAAAGCTCCGTTCCACCTTGTGATGTCATGTAGTGTTTGTTTCCAAGTCAACTGCTTTTTACTTTTAGTTCAGTAGACATTGATAAGTCCGGGGCTAAAATCATCCAAATGATTCTAGTGAAGGTGTATGAAATTTAAAAACACAGCAGAGCACTTCCTGTTTTACCACATGACATCACAAGGTGGAACAGACTGAACGATTGAACTGAACTGAACGAAGATTTGTGTGTTAAACATGCAAATGAAACAAAACACAACTCCATTTATGTTTGTGATGAGGAAACAACATTATAACATAGATCAGTAAACAACTTAATTTTAACCACATATATATTAATAGAGAGGTAATCATGTTTTTTTGTCTTTTTTTCTTTTCAGTGATGCCCAGTATAATCATAATCATCTTATTGGGTGTTGGAAAATATGGAGAAATTACCATCTACACTAAAGATTCTGAAACAAGCGCGTCCATGTGAGTTTGGGCCTATATATATCTCTTTTCTCCATGTCCACATCTTATCAATTTTCTAGGGATAAAGTAACTTGTTTTTAACCCTTCAGTGCAAAGTGAGTACTGTTCTTTTAAAGGGGCATTGCATAACTTCAGGTTGGAGATGGAGATGCTATTACTTTGCCTGTAATGTTCCACAAAATTATATTAAACTGCATTTATTCAATTATGGGTGGTTTTTATTGCTCAAAAATGCTTTTAAAAACATGCATTCTCACTGTGAGCGGGGCCACGGCTCCACAGATCTCACCTGTAAACTTGCCTGGTGGTGTTTCCTGCTTGTCTTTATGAAGGGCTAGATGGAAATAAGCTTAATGCCATACTCTAGAACATCACAGGCAAAGCAGTAACATCTCCATGGACACAGCAGGTAACAGGTCTTCAAATAGGTAAGTTACACAGTGGTTTGTATTGAAATAGGGCTGTAGATTTCTACATTTAATTACAGTCAAAAATATGGCAAATAAATCGACCACCCTGCATTTTCAGGCCGTGTTCTTCTCTCAAACCGAAAAATCTCTGTTCCACCTTGTGATGTCATGTGTACAGGAAGTGCTCCACAGTGTTTTTTAAATTCCACACACCTTCACTAAAATAATTTGGATCATCTCAGCCCTGGAATTGCCAATCTGCACAGAACTAAAGATAAAAGGAGCCGTTCACTTAAAGAACTACCACTACACGACATCACAAGGTGGAACAGAGCATTTTGAGGTTTGAAATGTAGACAGATGAAACGAAACACAATTCAGGACATGTTTCTGAGGTTGTAATATGCCTAAAAGCTCATACGAATACGATACATTTTGAGTAATATTGGACCTTTATACCATATGGAACATTGAACATTCCTGTTTTTTAAATGTTATGTAAACTATTTCACTTCCTCGTTCCTGTAGGTGTTGGGTTCTTGACAATACCGTCCACTACATCGTCAACATCGGCTACTACGCTTTTGTGTTCCTCTTCACCTTCTCTACCTTCATCCTCATGCTGACCTGGCTGTACCATATCAGGCAAACCCAGAAAGCCGCTTCCCCACAGAAAAGTGGCTCCAGTTGCCAGAAGATCGTCACCATAATGGGCTTGTGCTGTATTCTGGGTGTGACCTGGAGCTGTGCCTTCTTTGCCTATGGAGTCTTCCGTATTCCTGCTTACTACTGCTTCACAATCTTCAATTCATTCCAAGGTATTTGCATTAAATTATATTATATTAGTCAGTTTTTGTCATTTTTCCCAAATAATGCTCAAACATAATTTTGTATTAAAACAAATAAAATGGATTATGGACCATTTTTGCCCCCAAAGTTCACATGCTTTTACTGACAGAAGTTTAGTTGTGAACGCTCAATTTTTTTCATCAATTATTTGACATTAAAGGGGACATATCATGCAA
>KN494505.1:0-19304 GCA_000787155.1 Scartelaos histophorus | reverse complement strand
TTATTTCTTTTTGGAAAGCAGGAGGTCATTTGATTCTCATTTTGTGGATGGACAAAAATAGTCCAATCTGTTTGTTTATAATTCTAAAGACATTTCCTCTAAAATACCGGACCGGAATCCAGACTGGTTTGTTTGAAGAGGTGGTAAACTGATGGCTGACAGACAGGTAATATTACAGGTTCAATATGTAACTTTTCTGGTGGACAGTCCACTTCCTGCTTGCCTCCACACAGATGTTATTTGTCTCAGTGTTTCACAGTGCTGTACTAGACTTACCCATTGTTTTTTATTGAACTAGGTGTTATTATGGATTAAAAATACCCTAAAAATCAGGCATTCACACTGTGAGAGGGTTGCCTCTTCATAGATCTAACCGGTAATGTGGCCTTGTTGTCTCCATGGAGATAGATACATATGAGCAGGCAAGCAGTCCCCTCATGCATTTGCCCATCCATATCCTCATAAAGTAACTGCTGCATAGACTTTATTACAGGGGATCATGCCTTCTCCACATTAGAAGCCCGACTTTGGCGCCTGGACTAAAGCCTCTGAATGACTTTGTAATGAGAAGTGTCTGAGAAGAGCTGCGCAGTGGAGTTTGTTACACAGCTCAGTGATACTTGGATTAGGAGTGAAACTATAATACAAATATAATCCTCTCCTGCTGCTTTCTGCAACACTAGGCAATCAAGTACTAAAGTAAAAGTACAATATTTAAGCTCAAATTTTAGGGATCTCTACTTACATACATTTTATAGTGGACACTTTTTACTTTTACTTCACTACATTTTAAATCTGGACTGAAACGTACTTTTTCATGGTTTGAGACCTGCATATTTATTAATTTATCTATGTATGTATGTATGTATGTATGTATGTATGTATGTATGTATGTA
The DNA here is from genome assembly GCA_000787155.1 of Scartelaos histophorus. NCBI lineage: Eukaryota > Metazoa > Chordata > Actinopteri > Gobiiformes > Gobiidae > Scartelaos > Scartelaos histophorus. The sequence continues at coordinate 18,408 of KN494505.1, read as the reverse complement.
TGTATGTATTCATTTATTTATGTATTCATGTATTTATTATTTTTAGCACATTTAATTTGAGTTTCTATCAGAACTTTGAGCAACACAACACACAAAAACATAAAAACGGCTTGAAAAAATAAGAAGTCAATTCAATCACTAAAATCAGCGAATTTCTATATAAAATGTCTTTAATATTTAGTTTAATATTTGGCGTGATTAGACCTGGTTTAGACTGCAAAAACTACTGTCTAGCCAAGTGAAGATGACTTGAATTGAATGTTTTATCCTGATTTGAGGCAATTTCACTTGACAATTAAAATGATCTATCAATGGAAGTTGCAACTGCTGCTGTCAGACTCATTTTGGTCTTAAAATGTTCGTATTAATCCACTCAACATCCTGGTGTTTTTATTTCAATCAGTTCTATATATAACTGCCAGCCTCACTGAGCTTTATTTGACTGGATCGGACAATAATATAGTTCTGATCTGTTAGTCGAGTTGTTGTTTTGCTAACGCATTTTTCCTTTTTAATTCCTCCCGACTTTCTATAAACATCTTTCCCCGGCCATGAAGCCACTCAGCAAAATGTGCACATCGACTAAAGGCCAAAGCTGTGATTAATGAGCAAAAAAGGGCAACCAAATCCCACATCAAAGCGCTGTCACCATGGGAACCCCGATGAGGAAGACCCGAGTCACCGCCGAATCCAAGATGGACGCCAAAGCGCAGGTTAACAAACGGCACGTTTTGTAGTTCGCACATCTGTTCTGAAGTAAACAAAGTGGCTGGTTATGACCGTCTTGGTTTGAATTAAATATTGATTTGAAATTCACAGGACGTCTCACTGAAAATACTGGTTTGTTTGCTCGTGGTGTTTATCAGAGGAGGTAAAGGGCAAATTGTAAACACAGATGTAAAGATGTGAATGACTGAACAACAAAAATACAATTGGGATGAAATTTGGAATGGCCACTAGAGGGCAGCTCCAACAGCATTATTATTGTATTATTATATAGGCTGAGTTTCATAAATAACCACTTAAATCCACTTTTTGTTTGTCAGTTACTAAAAGCAAAACACTCTCTTCCAAGTATACCATGGTGTACGCCTGATGCCCTCCTGGACACGATCTCTCTATTTATCTTGGTTGATGATTTATCATGTGGCAAACAAGGTTGTGTTTATATTTTAAAGCAGATCTATTACACAAAATCAACTTTTCGGAGCATATATCGTACTTTTCAGACTATAAGCCACTACTTTTTTCTCATGCTTTGAACCCCGTGGTATATACAATGGTGCGGCTAATATATGGACATATTATTTGTTTGGCAGCACAGCGGATGCGCAAGTGCAGAAAACTTCGCTTTGTGTGTGGTGAACACATGGATCTAGGGTTAAAATGAAGTTGCAGTAATGATGTCAGCAGTTTATCACAATATGATGGAATCAGTGATGACGCTAAATGAACATTAGTGAGGGGGACACGTCTTACCCATGTGCGTTAAATGCAGCTAAGGCGTAAATGACGAGAAGAAACGTCTCAAATTTCAGTAGCCGAACATCCACTCAGACCTGATCCATAACCTGCCCCCGGGAGAGTCTGAAATCTGCTGAAATCCTACGAGACTCCAACAAGATCCAAGATCCTCAGCGTCTCTTTGTGCAGGAGACATGTGCAGGAGAGACGGGGAGAGACCGGGGGATGTGCAGAGGAAGACGCTCATTTGACTGTGTTTTTAAGTTATTTTACGCTTCATGCACACACCCTCCTCATTGAAAACACATGAAGAAATGCAGATGATGCAGCTTTTAAGTTAAAGGCGAATGATCTGTCGGAGAAGGACATAGAGCAGCTGCTGTAAACTCAGCATCAGTATGTCAATGGTGAGACGTGGCGACGGCAGCAACAAACTGACTCAATGCAAAAAGACAACAAACACTTTCAGAGGCAATAAAAGCAGACGGAGTGAACTTGAAAACGTTCTTGAAGACCTGCGGCTTATATTTAGGTGCGGCTTATTTATGTACAATTCTAAAATTTAGTAAATATTTTGTTGATGTGACTTATATTCAGGTGCGCTTTATAGTCCGGAATTTACAGTAGTTGTTTCCCCTCACCATTTGCTCACCCAGAGCTGTATTTGGAGTGATTTGTGCAGGTTTGAGCTATTGTTAATCACTTAGCCACCAGCATATGACCATATCTCTATTTCGTTCTCCGATTTTATGTTCTTAATCAGCGATCAGTTACGTAAGATTTGGTACAAAAGAAAAAAAAATCTGCTACTCACTGGCTTGATGTGCAGTTATCCATCAGAGGTGCCGACTCTTTGTTGTGGTGACGTTTATGGCGACATTAGCTCCCATTGGGGACCACAGATCTAATGCAGAAGTTAGCGAATTTGTTTCTTTTATTAAGTTGTTTTAGATGAATATTGGAATTTCAAATGTGCACATTTTTTACATTAATAGATAACACAGATTACAGCTATAAAGCACACACAAGCACAATGGGTCTTCTTAAATGGCATTTGTAAAATTCTGTTGGTTTGCTAGCTTGGCACTCCTCTCTGCCATGAACTATAGCTTAGTATCTGGTGAAGAGAAACTGTCCACTGCACTTTGATTGACTGTCACCCACGGATTGTCCTTTTATGAGAGAAAGACGATCAAATGCAGAGGACAAATTAGACATTCAATAGTAAAAATCTAAAATGTGTACTTTTGTGCCATATTTTGCTTGTGCCTGCTGTCTAGCTATAGTTAGTGACACCTGTGAATCACTATGTTATAATTTGCATATTTAAAATCGCAATATTCATCTAAAACTACTAAATAAAAGAAATAAATCTGAACTGTGGTGCCCGATGGGAGCTGATATCGCCATAAACGTCATCACAACAAAGAGTCGGCACCTCTGATGGATAGTTTCACATCAAGATAGTGAGCAGCAGATTTTCTTTTCATTTGTACCAAAATGACTATAAAATCCTGAGCATATCACCAATTACGAAAACACAATTGCCGAGTCAAGTAAGAACAGAGCGGTTGGAGTTTACCTGTGCCGGTGAAAACCGGAATCGATACCTTCAAAATAAGCTATAAACACGCACAAATCACTACATATACAACTTGGGGTGAATACATAGAGAAACAGCTATAACATGATTAAAAGCTCTGAGGGTCGATTTAACATAATAGACCTGCTTTAACGCTGTTGTGTGATTTCCCAGTAAACCAGACCCTTTCTGGTGCAGTGCTGAGGCAGATGCTGTGCTGTTGTTTCCAAACTCTCAGTCCAGTCCTGTCCAGTCTGCCCCACACACTCTGGGCCCACACTATCCTCTAGTGGGTCTTTATCAGTTTAGACACACCACCACACTCCATAACTTCTGAAAGATGGGGCTTTTTGAAAATGGGAAAGCACAAAATGTTTCTTATCTCAGCCTTAAAGCTAAAAGAGAGGCTATTTTATTTCTATGGTGTATTAACTATTAACCTATAACATATTTATATCACAATTTATTGTTTTGAAAATGCTATATTCAAGACAAATGGATTGATTTTTCACCGATTAAACCCACTGTGCAGGTTTCACTTTTGTTGCATGTTGTATGACTCATGAAACTACTGCACGTTGCATCAGGTTTGTGAAGTTGTTGTGTACTTTTGTATGTTTTGCATGTTTATGGAGAATTGTGTGTGGGAGCATTGGATGGAATCTTATAGCTTACATTAGGCGGGTTTAAATAGGGCCCGGGAGAGATCACTAAATTACTGAAGTATGCATGGATGGCATCTTTTTAAGCTAAATTTAGCATAATACCCCCTTAAACCATTAGTGTCGTCGTAATCAAACAAACCATAAAGCAGATGGTGCAATATAATTTTTTAGGAGATGTCCACCAATGTTTGATTTCCACTATGTTATTTGTGCTTTGCCTGGAATAAGACATAAAATCTCTATCTTACATTTATTATGTTAAGGATATTAATTGGAAGAAAAAAATGTGGGGTCGCCTCTCCACAGATCTTACTTTGACCATGCTATAATATGCTCGTCTCCAGTGAGATGTTAAATGTCACACTGTCGAACATTCCAGGCAAATTATTACCATTTATATTTTTCCTCTTTGTTATTATAGTGATGTGTGAGCTACTGTGTCCAAATAATTTCCCTTGTGGATCAATAAAATTTGTCTAAGTCCAAGTCTAAGTCAGCCAAGGCTAATAATGTAATGCACAATTCAAACGATTTAGTACAAAGAAGTCTGTTTAAATATACTGCATAGATTTGTCATTAACATTTTTGCTAATGGGCTTTTCACAGTATTTTCCGTGCCCTACAGGTCACATACGGTACTGCAGACTGTGTAAGTGGTCTGTAGTTAAAATAAGCTGCTAATGTCCCTGTAATGTGTTCCCTGATCCTCATTGACTGAGCCCACAGAAGAGAGTCTTTGATCAGGCCTAATCCACACTCAGTCATTCAAATCTCCTGTCTGCTGTCTGTGCACACTCCACTATCCACGTTCATCACTGACACATGTTTAGGTCAACAGGGACTTCAGTGCAACACGTGGGTTCAATTATACAGATTTATACCTATAGATTCACTTATGTAAAAGTGCAGTGAGTTCTTTTGTATTAAGCGGATGGAAAGTCTTAAAAGGGGCACGATATAATGAGCCATAATGTTAGCTGTAAACAAGAACAGTGGAGTTACGCCCCCTGAAACTCCTCTCTTTGTGCTTGGACTTAGATACTCAGAATAGGATAAAACCCCAGTGTGTGTACACCATAGACTGTATAAAGAAGTGTGATAGCAACAGCGTTCAGCTCCAGTCAAATAAAACTCATTGAGGGTGGCACTTTTAGGGGTGAATTTGGAGCAGAATATTTGGAATTCCAGCCACGAGTATCAGAACAACCAAAGAGCGAGGTTACTGAAGGTAACACCCTATTCTGTCTGCACTGCTGGTTTAGCAAGGGCTTAGCGACGCTGTCAATCAAACCTGTTTCTAACACTAGCTGGAGTGTCCTCGAGGAAAGGTAGAAGTCGATTTGTCTGTTATTAAAATATATATCTTGATTTACCGACACCATAGCAAAATAAAAACACCAGGATCGTGTAGGATGGGTTAATACGAACATTTTAAGACCAAAGTGACGAGGCTTTTGAGCCATGAATTAGAGCCAGAGGTGATGGAGCTGGAAGTGTGTCCATGCTCTTTTTATTTGGCCCGTGGCAGCTAGCAGGTTAAATATGTCCATTTATACAGTCTATGGTTTCAACCCAGTTCCATCAAATTGAAAATGGCTTCCCCAATGGTGACGTCACCCATAGTGTTCGGCTCCACTCAGATGAAGCTCTCGATGCTCATGGTGACAGGAGCCAATCTGGAGCCAGGCTTTATGTTATGAATAGGATTTAGGAATAGGACAAAATTGCAGAAAAAAAAAAACACCAGGATCATGTTGTGCGAGTTAATTAATATAAACATTTTAAGCTCAAAATAACAAGACTCACAGCAGCAGTTACAGCGAGAGGGGCGACAATATTCTAATGTAAGTCAATGGGGGACGGGGTCAAAAGGAGCCGGAGGGGCCACACACAAACTTCTGCAAGGCGGCAGCGCATTAGCTGTGTCCATTTCTACATACATCTGTGTTCTGGGTGGGAGCGGAAACTTCATGATCACACACAGTCCAGATTACCAGAGATAAATCTATGCAGTATAAGCATTGTTTTTATGGAGGAAATTGTAATATGTAAAATTTGCAGCTAATTGCGTATATATAAAAAGAAAAGTTACACTGTGGTCCAAAGTAAATAACAAACAATCCATTGAACCCATTGTTTTCCTCTGAGCTGCACTGCAGATTTCTCTAATCTGGCCAAGATTTTAAAACTTAGGTTATCTTGTTTTCAGATTTATTGGAGACTGGCTAATTCTAGTCTGGATGTAGTTTATTTTAAGATAACTTGTCTTTATCTGTCCTTGCAGCAAGATAATTTTACTACTTTTAAGAAATTTTCTGATAGATTTGAGTGTGTATATCTTAAATTTTGGCCAAGCTTTTTGCAGTGTGCAGAGGTTAATGAAACAACAGAATACAGGATAAATCATGTTTTCCTGCTTAGCTCTTCCCTGTAAACTGCAGGCTCCGGTTATAAGATAGATATTATTATGTGCTTAAATGGGGCCCTGGAGAGTTGGCATTTGCTCATTATTAACTTAAAACAAAGAGAGCTGCAGCCTGACAGAGTGGACCCATTAGTCTGACTAATGTTACATGTTGGGTCAGGATTTACATTTAGAACTGCTCTGGCACACTCTGCTGTTTTATTATTGCTGCTCAAACATAAAGTCCTTTTCACACAGGTATATGCAAAAGAGGAACATATTAAACAAACTGCTTTTGTCTGTTTGTTAAAGAACACTCGAGTCGCCCTTGTTCATGCCATATTTTGGCCATAGATTCACTTCCATAATACTTAGGACATTTTCAGTCTGAAAGTGCATATGGCAGGTTTTCAGGTTTATTACTTGATTTGGTGGTAAATATTCATTATAGTTTTAAATGACAGTTTGACAAAATAGTTGAGAAGAGTCCAAAATGTTGGATGTTTATGATGAGGTAAAACAGAATTTCTTATCATGTCGTTCTAAGCAGTTTGACAAAAATAAAGGAGCTGTAATGTATAAGTCTAATCATAACTACTGGGCGAATAAAGACCACTTTGCCCCTCGTTAATATTACGGTTGCTAGGTAACAGTTATGGAATTACTTCTAACTAAGCAAAGCATCTGCTGCCCTTGTCAACATAGAAAGTGAAATTATAGACTTCACCAAAATTAGAAATGAGTAAACTAGAAACAAACTTTGCAAGATATTTTGTAAAATATGAAATATTGACAAATTATAATGAGATAAAATAATGAGATAAAATAAACCAGCATCACCATCACCTGGAAAATGCATAAAGTAAAGGCCTTAACTAAACTAAAGCATGAGGCACATAGGTTCACTCACTGCTGGAGGCAAGTAAATAGGATAATTTATTTTAATGTGCATAAAGCTTGAGTTGGGACTTCTGATTGTAAACATTTCATATAAATACATAAAAGCTGGATTGTTAGATGAGAATGAAATACTTAGACTAGTGTCACTTCGGTAATCTGTGAACTTAAAGAACTGAATGAAATGATAGTGAAATGATAGTGAAGTCTAAACACACCTCTCAAAGCTCATGTCCATGGTGAATGTTAGAACCAAAGACTGCTGGGTAACTTTTACAGTTTTTTCTTGGCTACCACCTGCTGGCTACTCCACAAATCCACCCTACTACATTTTTTCTATCATATCCTAAGCTTAACTGCGCTTACTTCCAGTTTGTAGTCTTCTAAGCTCTTTTGATCGGTGACTAGCTCGCCCTTCAACCACAGGACATCCAGCTCCAGTCTTGTCCAGTGCTGTTCAGCCAACGGGTGGAACACTCTTCACTCTGTCCAGGTTCTGTCAGCTGGTTTGGGACCTGAAGGGCATCGGGTGTGAGAAATCTGTCAAGTCAAAGTGAACGGTGTGGTACAGGTGCGCGCAGGCCTACAGGGACTTATTTCTGCTGCTGTAATTATTGGTGTAGATGAGACACAAACATGGTGCCATCAAAGAGCCCACGTGTCCAGACTGTCGATGAGGGAACTGCATCAATCACCATGAGGCTCACACACACCCCCACACACACAGAATGCTCACACAGGCAGGTACATAGAGCCACAGAGTCAACAACGTGGGATTAAAAGTGCATTATCTTCTGTTTAAGATCATATCTGATGTTAAAATTGTATATTAAATGTACATATTGTGGATCAATTAAATGTGCCACCAGCATTTTTGAATAAATGGTCCTATAAATGGTCCTAAATTACACAAAATTAACTCATTAACTCTTTAAAATAAGTTATAATGTGTTAACTTCATCAAAAACATGAATGGTACCTGCTCTGTTCCACCTTGTGATGTCATCTAGTGGTAGTTTTATGTTACCTTTTACCTTTTGTTCAGTAGGTATTTCCATTTCCAGGGCTCAAATGATCCAAAAATGATTCTAGTAAAGCTGTATGGGATTTAAAAACACAGTGGAGGTGATATCACAAGGTGTTTTCAGTCTGAGAAAAGAATTCAGCTTAAATATGCAGGATTTGTCTGTTAAACATGCGCGAATGAAACGAAACACAACTCCAAGGATGTTTTTTGATGAGAAAACGTTGGAAAATAGAGTAAAATGAGCCCTTTAAAGGAGCAAGGATAATGTCGGAGAGACGTCTTTCCGCGCTATTCCTGCAGAGAAGACAAAACCACCTAAGAAGACACATTTCAAACTCAATCTCATCGGAAACAAACTAACTAAGAAGCCCGAGGAGCCTTCGGTTAGAACCAAAATGGCGGCTCAATCACCGACGTTGCATAATAAGGACACAAAACCAGCAAAGAAGAGAAAAGTTATGCCCAAAGCCAAAGCAACAGTGATGGGCAGATGTAAGAAGCAGGAAAACTTTGAACCTGCAAAACATCTGAGGAATGTTGAGGAACTGGAGCAGGAGCAGATTTTTGAGACATGTTTTCAAAGGATTTTCCAGGCCTAATCACAGTTTCAACAAGAGCGAAGGTGATATTGATGCTGTTTTGGATAAATATTTGACACTACTCCCAAAGCCTGAGGAAAAAAGAAAGAAAGAAATCTCTGGTTTACATGTTTAAATACTGAACGGCACCAACAACAGGGCCAGATCCATTTTGAAAACATAAAGCATCAATGTTTTCAGCAATTTGTCATTTGGGCAACAGTCGTATCACCAAAACATCAAAACTGAACCTATTCTAAGAGATTTTTTCCCCCTTTTTTTGTATTTTAACTTTTCAGACTTTCACACTTTGACCTTATCTTTCCAAACTACTGCGACTAAACTAAATGTAATAGTAGTTCATTTGTAAACTTTTCATTTACAAACTCTAGTATGTTAGAATAAATTATTAGAAGGCCAAATTAACTCCAGTAGATGACATTCAACCAACAGTGTTCAAGGAAGGAAGTGAGGAAACCTGGAAATGGATGCACAGATGTCTGAAGAGATGAAACACAACTTCACCAACTGGAGAAGGAGGAGAGTTCTCCCAAATGTCACAATCAAAGTCAAATAAGCATTTCATTGGCAAATATCTCAGTGTTAATGACATATTCTTGTTCCTTATATTTTCTTTAACTGTATGTAAAAAATCAAGTATTTAATTTGTCGTTTTTCTAGTGGAAAACTTCAAAATTTGAACCTGAAGTAGTGCTTCATTAGAACTGGAGAGTACAGTATAGAGTAAAAGCAGCACTTATCATCAAAAGGTGATTACTGTGCGCGGTCTGCATCTAAAAATAATGTATTTAGATCTTTAAATTTCTTTCAGTTTCAGACTAAAGTTTATCTGTCATGTGCCACAGCTGGAGCCAGTGTGTCTCTGCAGGAGCATAGGCCTGTTTTAATCATGACAGCACATCTATATGCTAAACAGATACTGGAATTAAAACTGGAATTGAGTGTAATGACTTTTCAATATTATTTTATCCAATTTATTATTCCTTAATGTCAGAACAGATTGAGTGCATTCTGTGTGTATGATATGAGGCTGCCATGGTGTGGAGATTTAATGGAAGACATATCAGTAGCTTGGTGACAGTGCCCTCTGCTGGTCAGTGGGTAAAAAGACCAAACAGATTAGATGCATATGTTTACTTAGTTAAACAAATTTAGGGGGATAAAGTGAAACAATATATCACAACAAACAAAGTAATGATATATCCTGGTTTAGGCAGGGCATCTGTCTTAAAAACATTCTCAAACCTCATAAGGCAGTAACTGAACAAGAAAATAAGCGTTCATAATACAAGCAAAACTGCAAATGAGCTATTAGTCTCAATCAATGCATTGTTTTTTTTTTAAATTAAATATACTTTTACTTCAAATGAGAGCAAATAATGGAAAATTATTGTAGAGGTACTGCGCACAATTTGTGAACTAAAGATTGCCACAAGGGGGAGGCATTATATACAGTATGTACTAGTCAAACTTCACTCTGCTTCAACAAAATGTCATCAGGAGTGAGAGAAGCAATAATGACAAAAATAAGAATAAATAAATAAATAAATAATCCATTTGAGGTCAACCGAGCTGATTTAGGGAATTAATTTGCTTACTTTATCACTGTCAACAAAGTGGTGTCTTGCTCAAGGGCACAATGCCAGAATACCATGCTCTCAACCATCTGTATTCTCACAACCTCTGTATTTATTATATATAGTTCTTCACCAAGTGCCACTACCTTGATCTGAATACTTTCGCGTATCAGATTTCTGCAGTGAACGGGTCATACACTGGACTTCCACAGGGGGCGCCACCTTGAGCCCCGAGGAGAGCCCGAAATACAACAGTGTAACCCAAGCCGGCCCATAGGCGCTGTCATAAATGTCATGTCTCGATTTCAGCACAACAGAAGAACTTAAACACCTCTCAAATCTCCACTCAGCCCCAAGAGCCTCTGGAGACGAGCTTTTGTGTAGTACTCACGGAGGACAGGGACTAAAATGTAGTAGTAGTAGTAGTAGTAGTAGCAGTAGTTGTAGTAGTAGAACCTTTAGATGTTAAGCACTCACTCAAGGAGATATAAAAGGATGAAACTGTATGTCTAAGTAGTAGTAACGGTAGTAGTAGCAGTGGTAGTAGTAAAGCCTCTGGAGATATGCTTTTGTGTAGTACTCACAGGAGGACAGGGACTAAACTGTAGTTGTAATTGCTGTAGTGGTAGTAGTGGTGGTGGTAGTAGTAATCATAGTAGAACTAGTACTAGTAGTAGTTCCACTGGACTTTTGCGTAGTACTCACTGGAGGACAGAGACTAAACTGTAGTAGTAGTAGTGGTGGTGGTAGTAGTAGTAATCATAATAGAACTAGTACTAGTAGTAGATCCTCTGGAGAAAAACGTTTGTGTAGTACTCACTGAAGGACAGAAACTAAACTATAGTTGTAGTAGTAGTAGTAATAGGATTAGTGGTAGTAGTTGTGGTGGTAGTGATACTAGTGGTGGCAGTAGTAGTAATAGAAATAGTACTAGCAGTAGAAGTAGTAGTAGAGCCTCTGGAGAACAAACATTTGTGTAGTACTCACAGGAGAACAGGGACTAAACTGTAGTTGCACAAGTAGTGGTAGTAGTAGTAGCAGTAGTGGTGGTGGTTGTAGGAGTGGTACTAGTGGTGGTAGTAGTAGTAATAGTACACCTAGTACTAGTAGGAGAAAAACCTTTGTGTAGTACTTATAGGAGGACATGGACTAAACTGTAGTTGTTGTTGTAGTAGTATTAGTAGTAGAGGTGGTGGTAGTAGTTTAATAGTAGTACTAGCACTAGCAGTAGTAGTAGAGAATCTGGAGAACAACTTTTGTGTTGTAGTAGTAGTAGTAGTAGTAGTAGTAGTAGTAGTAATAGTATTAGTGGTAGTAGTTGTGGTAATACTAGTGGTAATAGTAGTAGCAATAGAAATAGTACTAGTAGAAGAAGTAGTAGTAGAGCCTCTGGAGAACAAACATTTGTGTAGTACTCACAGGAGAACAGGGACTAAACTGTAGTTGCACAAGTAGTGGTAGTAGTAGTAGCAGTAGTGGTGGTGGTTGTAGGAGTGGTACTAGTGGTGGTAGTAGTAGTAATAGTACACCTAGTACTAGTAGGAGAAAAACCTTTGTGTAGTACTTATAGGAGGACATGGACTAAACTGTAGTTGTTGTTGTAGTAGTATTAGTAGTAGAGGTGGTGGTAGTAGTTTAATAGTAGTACTAGCACTAGCAGTAGTAGTAGAGAATCTGGAGAACAACTTTTGTGTTGTAGTAGTAGTAGTAGTAGTAGTAGTAGTAGTAGTAATAGTATTAGTGGTAGTAGTAATGGTGGTAGTAGTAATAGTAGAACTAGTACTAGTAAAAGATGTAGTAGAGCCTCTGGAGAACAAACCATTGTGTAGTACAGACTGGGGACAGGGACTAAACTGTAGTGGTAGCAGTAGTAGTAGTAGTGGTGGTGGTTGTAGGAGTGGTACTAGTGGTGGTAGTAGTAGTAATAGTACACCTAGTACTAGTAAGAGAAAAACCTGTGTAGTACTCACAGGAGGACAGGGACTAGACTGTAGTTGTACTAGTGGTAATAGTAGTAGCAGTAGTGGTAGTGGTTGTAGTAGTAGTAGTACTAGTGGTGGTAGTAGTATTAATCAACCTAGAATTAGTAGGAGAAAAACTTTTGTGTAGTACTTACAGAGGGACTAAACTTTAGTTGCTGTTGTTGTAGTATTAGTAGTAGTAGTGGTGGTAGTAGTATTAATCAACCTAGAATTAGTAGGAGAAAAACTTTTGTATAGTACTCACAGGCGGACAGGGACTAAACATTAGTTGTTGTTGTTGTAGTATTAGTAGTAGTAGTGGTGGTAGTAGTTGTAATAGCAGTACTAGCACTAGCAGTAGTAGTAGAGAATCTGGAGAAAAACCTTTGTGTAGTACTCACAGGAAGACAGGGACTAGACTAACTGTACTAGTAGTAGTAGTAGTAGTAATAGTAGTAGTATTAGTAGTAGTAGTATTAGTAGTAGAATTAGTATTAGTAGTAGTAGTAGTAGTAGTAGTAGTAGTAGTAGTAGTAGTAGTAGTAGTAGTAGTAGTAGTAGCTGTAGAGTATCTAGAGAAACAAAAAAAGAAAAAAGTAGTAGTACTAGTAGTAGTAGTAGTAGTAGTAGTAGTAGTAGTAGTAGTAGTAGTAGTAGTAGTAGTAGTAGTAGTAGTAGTCTGTTTAGCAAAAAAATATGATAAAAATATAATAATAGTAGTAGAAGTAGTTTTTGTTTTTTTACTAAAATGTAAAATACCGAAATGAACATTATTTCTTTATTCATTTCGACATAATCAGAGCAGTATAAATATGATACAAAATATGGATGAGTATTTTGTATTTTCTGCCCTGACTGGTGCACTGGAACCTTTGGACTGTTTATTTATTTCGATATACAGATTTTTTCATAACCCTTAGTCCAGTCAGACAACTTTAAATATAATCACCCACTCTCACCCACGCTCATATTTTCTTTTTGTTCTCTTGTTTGCTTGTTAAAAAATATGTAAATGTAATAGTTTTGTTATTGTGGTGAGACATTTGGAGTCACTTTGTCTGGATCAAAAAACAAACCAAGATTTTTTGAAAACATTTGATCTTTCCATGATCCATTACTCCAGAGATGCTGCTACAGAGGGACCAGTTGTTTTGTGTGACGTCAAAAAGAAAACCCTAAAAATATCGGCAGATTTTTTTCCCACTGTCCACTGTGTTGTGAGCATCTTCAAGAATCTCCTCAGGCCTATGGTGAATCATGGATTTCACTTTTAGGGGTTTTTATAAGCTCGTAAATCATTTGGGGTTAAAGTTAAGCTCCTATGGGAATCATTATTGATGTTTAGATGTGGTAACAGTAGAACTAGCAACAGCGGGAAAAAATGCTATTTATTTAGTAGTTAAAAGTCCTATGTTGGGAGCTTTAAGACATATTATAATGTTATCTTTTTGTTTCATTCACACATGTTTGAGTAACACTTTGTTATCAGTCTATCATCTCCAGAGCTCAAAATGCTCGGTTAAACTGGAATAATTTGCATGATTTCAATTCTGGAATGGCCAATCTCTGCTAAAGTTAAGGTAAAATGCAGCTGTTAGCTTAAAAAATCCCACTGCATGACATCACAAGGTGGAACAGAGTATTTGTACCCTTGCGGATGTAGACAGACTATTAATAAAGTCTCAAACGTGTGTAAAAAAGGTTTGTTCTATCGCTTCACAAGTATATGCCTAAAAGTATGTGATCAATTTAAGGCTACCAATACTCGTAAGTATTAGCATGCTAACTACAACTAGCATGCTAATACTTATGAGTATTAGCATGCTAATACTTATGTGTATTAGCATGCTAACTACAACTGGCATGCTAATACTTATGAGTATTAGCATGCTAGTTGTAGTTCTGGTTGTATTAGCATGCTAACTACAACTAGCATGCTAATACTTATGAGTATTAGCATGCTAGTTGTAGTTGTAGTTGTATTAGCATGCTTATTACAACTAGCATGCTAATACGTCTGAGTATTAGCATGCTAGTTGTAGTTAGCATGCTAATACAACCAGAACTACAACTAGCATGCTAATACTCATAAGTATTAGCATGCTAGTTGTAGTTAGCATGCTAATACAACCAGAACTACAACTAGCATGCTAATACTCATAAGTATTAGCATGCTAGTTGTAGTTAGCGTCCGCAAAACTCCATTCTGGTCTCTGAAAGTTGTGAAAATTTCTCATAAATAAGTTAAATATGTTTGTTAAGACAACAAAAGGTTTTTAAAAGGCTATAGAACTTTTAATGTGTCTACAGTAATTGTTTCCATTCCTAGTTATTTATTGGCTCAAAGTTCTTTATTTTTCCATGACAAAAGCAGCAGATATTGAGTTAATAGCGTTACAATATTGACATGTATTCCTGCCAATGTCTCGGTTATGAAAATTATGCAAATTACAAACACACTTATTGCAACAAACTTTTATTTACTTATTCTCAAACTACTCCTTAGTAATCCCCGCAAACCTGGCAACATGAACAGCTGTAGCGTGTAGTGCTTGAATTACACTGCATTGATTTCAAACCCAAGTATCCCATCGTGAATACCAGATTTGTGTTTGTTTGTCTCTCAGCGATTAATTTAGTCTTAATGTCGACGGCGTAATGTCTTTCTAACTGTAGCCTGTAAAAGGCTGATTTACAATTAGAGCAGTGTGTAAACAGAGAGCTGGTGGGGCAGAGAGGAGAGGTTTAATCATGGCTGTGGTCGTGTGTTTGGGACTCCGAGGGGCCCGGCGGTTCACTAACACTCAGCCTGTTTATGTGGACGATGCCGCTGGAGCTTTGAAGTTTTAAAAGTATACACGCAGTACATGCCACATACTTAAGTGGTAATTATAATGCGAGGAGACAGTCCAAGCAGGGCCGTCGACAGGAATGTGGGTTTAGGGGCAAAAAGACTCACATGGGCCCCCCTCTGATATGATTTTTTTTTTATATTACGCAAAATAGATATTGTGAGCTTCTTGTTACGTTATAATGCTGTTACTTCCTCAAAAACGAGTTGTGTTTTGTTTCATTCACTCATTCAACAGCCTCGCTCCGGATTGGCTCTTTGGTTACCATGGATACTCACACTTGGAATTCCAAATATTCAGTCTTAAGTCGCGTCGAAGTTATCTCAACTGATCTACATGTAAAAATGCTGCAGTGTTGTGACCCCCAGTGTTTGAACAGATCAGAAACTAATACAAATGGCGAAGAGAAACTGTCACTCTTTTGTTTTTCCTGTTGATGAGAAAGAGAAGAGACCTGATCCTCAACTTGTCTCTGCACCGAAAACAAATCCACTCTTACAGTTTAAGCAACTATGAGGAAATCTGCTGTAGTGATTCTTCCAACTTATGACATTACTGTATTTTTCGGACTATAAGGCGCATCTAAAATCATGACATTTTCTCAAAAATCCACAGTGGCCTTATAATCCAGTGGCCTTATGTGTGACCTTTGGTTGTGTTTAACCTCCAACCGATTTGATGTTGTCCACATGAGTCTAATAAGGTATTAGTGGGCGAGTCAGGAGGAGTAATATGTTGGCCACATATAGGGCGACTGTGCAACATACCGGTAGTTCTGCCGTGTGCTGTACAAGGACCCAAAACGCACCTGTTAAGAGACATGCACCATGCAGATTTCAGCTTTTGTATTTTTGTGTTAACCCTTTGATGCATAACATGGGTCAAAAGTGACCCGGCCGAGTTTTTATTTTTGATATCTTTGCAATAAATTAATCGCATCATTCAGTAGTCAAGGTATTCCTCAATTAACTTGTTCTAGACCATAATACATGAATATTTTTTTTTTCCCTTTCTTACTTTTTGAATAAAAACTGTTTTTATATCACTACCCCTCTATTGCACAACATGGGTCCAAAATTACCCATATCCATTTTCTATGTTATTTCTTGTATGGCTCATTGTTTTTATGATATATAATAATAATTATATATCACTCTCTGCCCCACCAGCTATCTGTGGTAATCAAAAACAAGACATTTAAAGAATACTTGGAATATTCAATCATAAAATAAGTTGATTTCAATAGATAGAACAAAGAAAAACTCAGCCAGCATGAAATTCCCTTGAAAATGAATGCGGGTCACTTTTGACCCATGTTGTGCATTAGAAGGGGTGTGGATATGTTATGCATCAGAGGGTTAAAACTGAACAATGTTGAGAGGGATCCGGGCATGTTTGATGCCCAAATCACCAACTGTTAAACTTGTATTTTTGTGTTAGCTACAACTGAGAGTTATTGTAAATGACCTGAATAAAGTTCGATTTATCCGACACATGTTTTGCTTCTCTTATTGTGCCTTATAATCCGATGCTCCTTATGTGTGGACAATGACACAACTGCCATATTATTTGATACTGATACGAAAAATACGGTACATGTTCTCCCATTGCTATTTATGTCCACAACAGAGAGAAATATCTAAAGCCTAACACTTTATTCACTTAGAAATTACTCACCAATTTAACATCATCTCTTATTTCTAAGCATCCCTTTAGCACTGTCGCTCGCCAAGAAGATTTATGTTGCTGCAAGTGCTATTTCTCCATATCACCATGTTACATGCTCACAATAGATACATGGTTTTTTAAAGCATAAAAAAAGTGATAAAGTCCACAGGAAGTTGAGTCGCTTTTGCTAATCTCCAGCTTCACCTCGATATGTGCTCTGGGTGGATAAACAAACACACGTGAGGAACTATCTCACCTTTTTACTTTTATTAAATAACGCCTCAAACCGGATTAATAGTGATGTTTTGTGGATTGGATGTCAGTATTTGCGGAGGACAATTTCTATGGATAATGCGGATGAAATGCTGCAGTTTAACAGCTTTACAACTTTTCAAGAGGTGAGGAATCGTCTTTAATTATTTTCGCATATCCCGAGTTTGTATTTTGCGCCTCTGTGTCTGTTAGAGGCCACACAAACAATATCCTCTGTGTGTCATTAGTAGGCGTTTGAAAATAGTGTGATTTTAATTGTGTCGGGTTCGTGCACAAATATCTGAATGCGCCGTAACCGCTACCCTCGCTGAGCTTCATTTGACTGGAACACTATCAGTTACGTCACACTCCCATAATCCCTTTCTTTGTACAGTCAATGCATTAAACTTCTCTATCGCCGTGGGGACAAGCCGCCGGGCCAAGTTACAAGGCAAATCTGTGAACAGGCGAGGTTCACAGTAAGAATGCGTGTTATTACAAGTATTTTAAGCAACTGAAAACATCAAAACATTCCAAGTTAATAATAATATCAAAGCCTAAATTAGCTTTTATGACGCTCTGCTGTTTTTTCTTCTTCTTCCATACTTAAAATGCGTTAAGGGTAATACCAGCGTAATATCGGGTGTAATCAATCTCTTTTAGCCTTGACATTAGATTAATAAAGGTGATTTTCTTCCTCTTTTCCTACCGTGCTTCACTTAAACACTTCATAAGAGTCTTAAAGCCTGTGCATTAAGCCCCCGGCCTCTCCACGGGCTCCTCTGACTGTATTAAAGTCTAATAGCTCCAAATTGAAAGACTCCATGACATCTTTAATAGGCTTATGTAACAGTAATCTTCTGACTTCTACCTAAACAACAGCGCTGCCTCCAGGGGGTGAGGGAGAGTTGACACATGTAATTTTAACTGAGATTTTCGGCTAGGATGTTCTCCTTTAAGTGGGCTAATTTATCCATCACAAACTGTCAAATCAAGTAATGAGATACTTATAAGTGATTAAGAGAAACGTTAGCCTGGCGTGTCCGCACAAAACACTCACACACACATTTTATTAGAGTCAATCTTGTTGCGCAAGGAGTTAATTTTCATAAACAAACAGTTGCCCAAGACTGACTGGAAGAAATGAAATCCTGTGATTGACAATAGGAGGGTGTCAGTGGTTTGAATAATGTTAGTGTTAGTGTGAGTGTTTAAAGGAAACAGCAGCAGTTGTAAAATCCATTAAGTGAAAGACTCACTATGTCACTTCTACAGAAGAGTAAGATCCTTCTGCAGGGAGATGATAGTAGGAGAATTAGAATTAATAATTGACCTATTTATATTCCAGGTAAGGTAATTACCTGGAATGTCACACTTATTCAACTTATATCACTCACACTTGTTTTATTGTAAAATCAAATATATAGATACAAATAAATAGGTCAATTATTAATTCTAAT
>KN494504.1:0-10416 GCA_000787155.1 Scartelaos histophorus | reverse complement strand
GCAAGTCGTGCCGGAAAGTTATCGCAACGTCGAGAGGAAACACGACGAACTTACACAGCCACCTCGAACGCAACCACAGGGAGCTATACAGTGATTTTATTCAGTCAAAAACTTCAGCAACCAATGTTACGCAGGTACAGTCGCAAAAACATCTGTAATAAAGTTGTGGCCTACGGCTGTTCTCCTAACAAGTTTAATACTTTGCAGGAGCTTATTCTTAGTTTTCTAACCATGTGGAACACAGGTAAACGTCATAGAGGCAAACATGTGAATGTACCAAGCATTTTTTTTAGGATAAAAGAAAATATCGCAATAATATCGTTATCGCAATGCTTGACACCCGTATCGCATATCGCATTCATTTTCAATATCGTGCAGCCCTAGTTTAGATGAAACATATTTTGAGCCATAATAACTGAATTATAGTGCGACACTGTGTATGTAAACTACTTTTTCTATGTCGCCATGATATTTCCAAAATTATACAGACTTAAAGAGCAGGTCCCTCATTTTAATTTATTCTTGTCAAGATAAATGCTCTTTACATCATGTACAGTAAAAGCTGCTAAAAACAGAAATGGAAAAATTAGCATGTAACACTGTGCAGGATTGGATAAAAAGTGACTAAACGTTATGGGAAAGTGCACTGTCCCAGATCGATTCTCTGTCACTGTGCGTTTTCAAGAGTGACAGGAAAAATAATCAGATTCAGAGATTTGAAAACTATAAGGCGAGGCTGTTTCTGGGTCATGGTGCAGTTTTTGTGATCACCTGAGTTGTGTTTTGAGTTCGGTGAAGCGAGGCCGTTTGCTGGGGTCATAGGACCAGCATTTGGTCATCAGACTGTAGAGGGTGGGCGGGCACTGATGGGGCATCGCCAACCGCTCGCCGTTCTCGATCCTGCCAATCACGTCGTTGTTCTTCACGCCCTGGAAAGGCTTGATGCCGTACATCAAGATCTCCCACATACACACACCTGTAGAAATGATTCAAATGAGCACACTTTTTTTCATTATGGATGTTTTTATTGCTCATGTGTCTACTGTGAGCGGCCTTGAATATCCACAAATCTATCGTTTTAACTTTCTGTTTCCATGGAATCATGCAGGTGACGTTCTACTTTTAAAAAACTACTGCTACTTTAACTAAAAATTAAAATAAAATCTGTGCTCTTACCAAACATCCACACATCACTGGCAGACGTAAATCTTCTGAAGTTTATGGATTCAGGAGCCATCCACTTTATAGGCAGTTTGCCTTTAGAAGCTAAGTAAAACAAATGAAATTATTAGGAAAAAAGCAAACTTAATTGTGTGAAATAAACTATGAAACATCAAATTAAGATGTTCCACAATAGTTTGATCTGATAATAATGGAAAGAATCTGAGAGAGTCTGTTTGGAAAAGTAGTTCACAATGTCGTCAACAGAGGGCAGTAGAGTATCTGAACACTGCGGATTTCTGTCTCTAGATACTCAATTTGTAGAAGTGAAAATGTTAAAATCGTACCTTTGTAATAAGAACTATCCTCCATGTATCTGGACAAACCAAAATCTCCGAGCATCACACAGTCGATGGACGACACCAGCACATTACGCGCCGCAATGTCCCTGCAGCAATGAAACGTAACGGGGCATTTCAGGCGTTTTCAAACACAAAAACACTATTAAAGAGCGTTAGAAAAGCTGTAAATTGTATGAACCTGTGCACGAAGCGTTTGCTCTCCAGATAGGCCAGCGCGGTGCTGAGCTGATACGCAAACAGAATGAGAGTGGCCAAGTCCAGGCTGTACTTCCTCACCTGAAGGAACGACCTCAACTATAAGGACGAGAAGAACACGATTTATGAGACGACATCTACGTTTGGCAACCAGACAGAAGTATCAGAAGTATCAGAAGTACTTTATTCAGATGAAAGTTGTCAAAACATGTTATCTAGACACAGCAGACACTCCCCTATGATCAAAACTAGACCCAGAGCAGGTGAATAAGTATTGACGTTGCATTTATTGGGCGATTCCTGATTTTAAAACTACTATTTTTTTAAACTACTATTATTTAGTTTTGAAGATTACAGTTTACAGTTTATTTTTTCATAGCAACATGGTAAAAAATAAAGCTTCAGATAACCTCGATTTGAACCCTGCATTAGGTTTTAGCCTCCAAAAAATGATTTAGGAAGAAATTGGAAGAAAAAATATGTGTTTTAGAAGCTACTCAAGCTCCAGTTTCCTTTGAGGTTTATGGACTTTCTAATCAACTTTTATGCAAGTTTCAGTTTGCGTTTGGAGAATGAAATGCCAAATTATTCAAACATGCCTTATTTATTTGCTTCACAATGTTATAGGACAATTTTCAAGTGTCTTGAGCAACCTCTAAATATTAATTTGCATAAAATTTGGACTCAGATTTAGAAGCAAAAGCAGGGTTCGAATCTAGAGAATTAAAAAACACAATAAAAAGTGGACCAAGTATTGTGCCTTTATACTGCAATAACACAACTTTAGGCAATATTTTATCTGTTGTGATAAACGGTTAAGGACTCCCTAGTTGTGTAACATCTTGATTTATCATATTTTGCGATTTGGTGGTTATGAAGTCAAGCGTAGAAAATGCATCGTGGTCTGTTTTGCTTCTGGCATCACACTTTTGCATGGAGCCTCTGCAGTTTTAACACTAAAATAGCCCAAACCAGTGGCTCACAAACCAGTGCTGCCTCAGAAAATATTTGGTTTTCCAACGTAACACCACAACTAAACCAGGTCTAAAACAGGAATAACATTTGCTGAACTAGTTACAAATGGACTAAACCAAAGGAAAAGTGTATTAAATGTCCAAATTACACTATATCCTGATCTATATTATAATGTTTCCTCATCAAAAACATTTTTAGAGTTGTGTATGTGTAACACAAACTCTGCATATTTGGGCTGAATTCTTCTCTCAAATGGAAAATGCCCCGTTCCACCTCGTGATGTGGTATGGCAGGAAGTGCTCCACTACGTTTTTAAACTCCAAACACCTTCGCTAGGATCATTTGGATGATTTCAGGCCTGGAGTTGACGATGTCCATTGAACAAAAGGTAAAACGTAGCTGCTAAAACACTAACTCGAGGTGGAGCAGAGCATTTTTGAACTTTGGAGATGCAGACTAATAGTAAAGTGTTACTCAAACGTGTGTGAATGAAGCAAAAAAACAACTCCGGGTGTGTTTTTGTGGGGCTAAAATCTCACAGGAGTAAATTGTGTGTAACATTGGACCTTTAAACTGCCTTTAGAATTTTATAAAGATGTTTAGTTTGCATCACAAATGTGTTTAAATCCGTGCCAGGCCAAAGGGACTAGTGTAAAAGTACCTCTCCCAAAGTGCACAGCTCCATGATGATCCAGACCGGGTTTTCCGTGATCACGCCGATGAGTTTCACGATGTGTGGGTGGTCAAACTGCCGCATGGTCACTGCCAGAACAAACATATCCATCACCATAGAGTAACATTACATCAGAGGCAAAAAAACACAAAAAGATCATTAAACTTACACGCTTCTTGGAGGAACTTCTCCCGGACGCTGTCTGAAGTGCAGTTTTTACAGGTTTTTATGGCGACGGGAAGCGACGGCTTGTCCTGAAACGCACAAATTATGGAAAAAATACAAGTTAAATATTATTAACTATGAGACAATGTGCGGGTGAAGTGAGTCTGTCATTTATTTAAAGGGGAAATATTTATGTTCTAATGTTTCCTCGTCACAAACAGACCTGGAGTTGTGTTTTGTTTCATTCACACATGAGTTTTGCTCTCAAACTGAACACATTCTGGTCCACCTTGTGATGTGTTAATACAGAAAATGCTCCACTATGTTTTTAAAGTCCACACAGTTTCACTAGAATCATTCGGATAATTTCACCTCTGGAATTGCCAATCTGAAGCTCACAAGAGTCGATTTTACACAATATAGAACCTCTAAAAACAACCAAAAAACAAACCTCAGAATGACAGATTATTAAATTATAAAACAGGGTTGAGTAAGGAGAGATTTTGAGGTGCTAATCTCACAATTTTGAGACCTAAAGGTTCCTAAATGTGCAGGAAAATATTCTGTAGTTTATTTAACAACATCACACCTGCAACAATCCCTTTTCTAGATAGTTTTAGCTTTTAGTTTTTCTTTCATTGTGTAAGTTTTCTCCGTGGAGGTTTTATGTCATTGTCTGGAACGATTCACAGTGCGACTTTAAACCTTTCTATCTCCATGGAGACCAAACCAGACCGAGTTACAGGTCAGATCTGCGGAGAGGCGACCCCGCTCACTGTCAGGATGCCTACTTTTCTAGGTATTTTTGAGCCATAAAACCACCTGTAAATGAATACATGTAAATGTAGAGCAAGGACATCTCCATAGAAACAAACAGGTGAAGGATGCCCAACCAAAAAGTGACACAGTGGAGCTTTAGCAGCACATACCGGGGGGCTGTAGACTCCTTGGTGCACGTCTCCGAACTGTCCCTCCCCGATGCAGCGTCCGAGCTCTATCCTTTCCCTCTGGATCTCATAGTCCCGCGCTAAAACAAAACACAAATCCATCATTATGAACATTTCACGGTGTTGCTTCTGATCATGTCTTTTCTCTTTTTAAATGTTTCAACTTTTCAGCAATTTAGAAATCAATATCCAATACATATTTCAGATTTAAAATTTCACATCACATTCTGGCTTTTATACAGTCATAATGTTTAGTTTTTTTCTTCAAAAGCTGATAACAAATTTGAAAAAAAGCACCATGCCCAGAAAACTAAATAAAACACAAAGTACAACATTTACTTTTGTATAACTACTAATAAATATTTTAAATACAATGAAGCCCAAACATATGATCCAGCTTAAAGCCGCACTGTGTAACTTTTGTATCGCAGTTTGTCTCCATAAAGATGTTATTGCTTTGTCTGGCATGTTCCACAGTATGACATTAAGCATGTTTCCATGGCAACAGGCAAGAAACACCACCAGGTTGAGTTTGTCGCTGACCTTATGAGCTGTAAAACGGCCGTAACTGTATTAAAAGACTGAAGTTTAATGCCATACTGTGGAATATTTACGGCAAAGCGAGATCGTCTTCGCAGAGGCAAGCGAGCGGCGGAGACTTCGCCAGGAAAGTTACACAGTGCAGCTTTAACAGAACGACATAACCAGACATAAAAGTTTTGGAATGACGTACAGACCAATTTACCTGATTTATAACACATTTTAAGAGCATTGTGTAACTTTTTTCTCCATGGCTTTGTCTGGAATGTTCCACAGTGCGGCATTAAACCTTTCTATCTGCACGGAGACCAAACCGGACCAAGTTACAGGTCAGATCTGCGGAGAGGCGACCCCGCTCACAGTCAGAATGTCTGTTTTTCTAGGTGTTTTTGAGCTATAAAACCACCTGTAATTGAATAAAAGTGAGGCAGAGCTGTTTATTTAATGTCACACTACGGAACATTCCAGACAGAGCAATGGCGTATCCATAGAAACAAGCTGGTGACAGACTCCCGACCATAAAGGTACACAGTGCACATGCTTTTTTCATATAGATTATCAAGTCTTTCAATGTCTGGAGAGCAGCAAATAAGCACAATTCGTTAGACTGAGACTTTTACCTTGGACAACTCCATAGCTGACTGTGTAGGCAATGGGGAAAAGAGGAAAAGGAGGTTGAAAAGAAGAAGAAGAAGAAGCAACTGTAGGAAATATCTCAGAGACACATTAAAGACACGAGGCATTTTAAGTGTGTTACCATGTGCGCGCTAACACAAAAACCATAAACCTATAGACTTTATTTTACACATTTGGAGCAGGCAAAACGTGACAATCTGGAGGCTGCATATTTCAGCAGAAGACGAGAGCAGAGTCCAGTTCCAGAGTTGGCCGCACAATCAAACAGCCCAAAAACATCCAAATTTAAATTGTGGTTGAGCGGGACAAAGCCGCCATTACTTACTTACAGGCTTTGACCAAACTTTGAAGACAAAATTATGAAATCAAGTTGCAGAAAATGAATGGTTCGGGTAACGAGCTTGACAGATGTAGTGTTTTTAAATGTGACCGTCAAAAATGTTGGTTTAAGTCGGTCCAATTGGCCTGGAATCGATTAGCTGCTCTTAAATTCAATGGAGCTCTCTTTAAGATAAGTTTGTGCAGTATATACTTTGGTATTTGCAGGACTTACTTGAGGGCATGGTGTATGTATCCTCTTCATCAACTATCTCTGCATAGTCGTCAGTTTCTGCAACGAAAAAAGATCAAGTTTAGATTCCAAAACACCTCTGCTGCAATCCACACTGTCCAAACAGAGCTACGCCGATGGTGAAAACGCGTTCTTCCTAAGCTAACGGAGTCCACACTCGCGCAGCTTCTTGGTTTTTCCCCGGTTTTGCAGCGGCACATTTGGCTCGGCGTGTCAGCTGTGCTCGTGTTGTGAGAGAGTCTGGAGCACGGCCAGGACAGAAGGAAAAAGGCTTTACAACTCAGAGCAAGAAACTATGACAAGCTGGGCTCCTCATTTGACCAAAACACAGTTAAGATCATTATATTTAACACTTAAGATGAAATGACAGTATTTTTTTGGTCCAATTTGTAGGTTTCCTGGTTGTAAATCGTCACCGTAGCTCTTACCTAACAACCTATTACCAACGACATTTTATTCGACAAATTAAAACACATTTATTTTCTCGTTTCTCGTGTAAATGGTGAGAAACTGGACAGAATCAGACCAATGTGGGACTCTTTAAACCAAACTCTCTCACACTAAAATGGAATTGGAATGGAATCATAATGAAGTTATGAAATGGCAAAGACTGCAAGTATTTAGCAAATCCTCTGCAAGAAACCATTTTTAAAATAGAAAATACCTTGTTATACCTGTAGTTTAGACGTCTACAAACTGAACTGTATGGAGTTGTCTTGTATTTGTTGTTTAGTTCATATTTCAGGCTTCTGCAAACACTTTCAACGATGCAAATAATTGTAAAAATGCATCTTTTTTAGTTCTTGTAGCCGCCCAAATTGGTAGAATCGTGAAAGAAGAAGCAGACGGCGGCATTTTGGATCCAGCCTGTGCATAAACAGACACTTAGGTGGAAGAAGTCTGTCCAGATGTGAGTATTTAAATCAAGTGTTGTGGAATCAGCTGTTGGAGAGGAGACCTGAACATCTGTCTGCCCCCCCCCACTCCCTAAAAAGTTTCACATGGGATTTATTGGGCTCGGTGAAACTCACGGCCAAATCGATCAGGAAATCTAAAGCTGCTGATGTTTGCAACCCGTTTTCTCACAGGAGCCTCCTGCCTCGGCCTCATGTGAACACAGACACTCGGTGCTTATTATAGAGCAATTATGAGTGGATTATAGTAGTTAGCGTTGAGATCGAGAAGTAATTGTACGGTAAATGATGATGAGGAACAGGACACTATTGCTTTGGGTGCAGACAGAACCAGTGGAGTTGACGGGGGGGCAAAGGGAACTGTGATCTGCCCAGAATTGGACTCTTTTTCCTATTAATTTGTGAAGTTGTGAAGCTTTTGGCCCCAGAACTCCAGATTTCTGTCGACAAACCTGCATAGAACTTCATTTTGGGTTCTTGCGGCGCTAATCTGAGCAGTCTGAGGGTGATTTTGAGCTCAGTTTAGGGATTTTTCTGAAGTATTAAGAATAGATTTCCAATAGAAGTTTTGTTTCCTCAATGAAAACTCTTTTACTTTCCAAACACGCCCCAAAGAAGCATTGACTTTTGAGAACTGACAAGAAAATAATGCATTTCAAGAAAGTTTGTAGGTGTTTAAACTACAGGGTTAACCAACTTTATACTATGCTAAGACTCCATGAAGACCTGATGTTTGTTCTCTAGAGGAAACTGTATCTTCTAAACAACTGAAGCCAACACAATTTGATATTTGTGATCTTTCAAAATGGGTTGAATGTGATTAAAGGGTTCATATTACACTATTTTCTGACCTGTTATAATGTTGTTTGCTCTTCACAAACACACCTGGAGTCGTCTTTTGTTTCATTCACAGCACAGCGCAGTCTTAGCATTAAAATTCTACTAAACTAAAGATATAATGTGGTTGTTAACTTGAAAACTACAGCTTCCTGACATCACAAAGTGGAACAGAGCATTTTGAGCTTTGGAAATGTAGATGTGAATGAAACAAAACACAACTCCAGGTCTGTTTTTGAGGCTTAACATGGCTTAAAAGTCACAAAAGCCCAGTCTGCATAATATAAGACCTTTAATCAAGCTTAATGTCATATCTATGCCTGCGCTATAAAGGTAAAACGTCAATTTACATGATTGAGCCTGACACAAACCATAGACTGTGTGTTTGTAACTCGTTTGGACAAACGGTATAATCACACAATAATGCGAGTGGTCTGTCTTTTCTGGTTTTAGCCAAGAAATCACGTTTGTGTGTTGTGATCTAGTTAGCCCGTTATAGCCTGGAATGCACCGCGTTCAAATGCAGCTCTGAGTGTGCGTACGACACACGTGTGCTCAAAGAAAACACTGGGAGGACACATTCACATTGCACATTTGCTCTCGTGCTTGCAGTCGTTTATAAAATGGTACGAGTCGATCATTCTCAAACCTTTTCAGCCCAAGTTACTCCAGTGGTGGAAGAATATCACAATCACATAAAATATCTACTTACTCAGGCATTAAAGTGCATTTAAAAAGTAAAAAGTATTTTGCAGAGAGACAATTAAAGAATGAAATGTAGTGATTCAATTCATTTCTTAAACTGTTTAGCTGCGATTTTGCAGAGAGACAATTAAAGAATGAATGAATGTAGTGATTTGTGGTTTTGTGTATTTGGTTTGCTCAAAGTTGAGACATTAACTCAAACTAAATGTGTTAAAAAGAAGTCTCAGCAGGTCTCAAACCATAAAAAATACTTTTTCTTTTCAGTCCAGATCTAAAATGGAGTTAAAAAGTACAAATACATGCTCCCAAATGCAGTAAAGTAAAAGTAAAAAGTGTCCACTGTGCTTGACTATCATACTTTTACTTTTGTTTTGATGGACCTTCCACCACTGGATCTGGATCTAAACCAAGGACCAGGGACTAAACCAGGGACTAAACCAGAGCTACAAACTAAAACTAAAACTCAAACTAAACAAGCTCTACAAAAGCCGTCAAAAATAACACGACAAAACGCTCACAACCAGCAGCACCTGAACCATCACCGAGACTCACCGATCTACAATAAGTCAAAGTGTCAGACGATGTAAAACTTTGACTGTTAGTAGCACATGTAAAAAACTACTACATTTTAGTAACAGGAGGAGCCCTCTTGTCCAAACATCCACCCACACGCCAAAACACAAGCTTTAGATGGAAAAAAACACACACACACACGCATGCAGAAAGAACAGAGCATCGATAAACAATAGTGGAACTTTACCATCCCCACTGAGGTCTTCTGCAGCAGAGTCCGGCAGAGCATGCAGGAGGCACAGAGAAACAGACAGAAAGAGAAAGAAAGGAAGGGAGGAAGAGACGTAACATGGGCAAAAGAGAGAGAAAGAGAAGTGGTTAGAAGCAGTTTGGGGCAAAAAACGTCTGCAGAGCCAAAAAAACTCAGCAAACCGTTAGTCAAGAAAAGTAAAAAACATTAGTGACACGTACTGTGAAGCTTAGTTAATAAACAAAAGCACAATTTATTGAGTCTGTGAAAGACGTCCGACTGTCACTGTGGCCGCAGACAAAAATAGTTTCATATTTTCAGTTTTGTTTTGAAAGCAGACGGTCATTATAAATAAAGCAAAATACTGGCCTCATATGTAAAACACGTATAAATTTACTTGTCAACAGAATAGGCATATTTTATTATATTTTCCACAGTTAGACCAGTGCACAGCGTGTAAATATCTGCAGTAGTACCCGGGACATGGAAACACTCTTTTACACTTTTACAGTAAGAATGTGCATGAATAAATATAGTAAGAGCACAGCTATAATGTGCAATTTTTAATGCATTCATAAGGTAATTTAAATTTTTTTATGAATAAATATAGTAAGAGCACAGCTATAATGTGCAATTTTTAATGCATTCATAAGGTAATTTAAATTCTTTTGGGGTTTTGGCCTCTTCTGGGGTCTCCTTTTCTATTGTTATATGTTTTATAAGTGCAAATAAAAACAAATAAATGCATATACAGCCCAGAAAGGATGTAAGTAAAAGGACAGGGTTAGTATTGTATTATTACACGACAAAGTGATACTGAAACTGATGAAACTGAGAAACATATTTAAAAAAATCTAATAAATTAGGAGCAAAGGTTAAGTTCTGAGGACACATGTTTTTTTTAATTTATTTTACATGTATAAAATTATGCCTTATCTCTTGCTATTGCTTATTTAGAATTTATTATTACCA
>KN494503.1:0-12418 GCA_000787155.1 Scartelaos histophorus | reverse complement strand
TCAACACCACAAAGCACAATCATGGCTACTTCCAATTAGCTTTTTCTTAAGATGTAACGTTCTTTGTAGAAAGGTGGAGAAGAGGAGGATCAAGACATATTATAATGTTGTTTCTCTTCAAAAGTATACCTGGAGTTGTGTTTTGTTTCATTCACCCAAGTCTAAGAAACTTTTTATTATTAGTTTGTCAACCTGTCTATCTCATAGACTGTATAAAAAAGTGGACTAAGTGAGTGTGACGTCACCCATAGCGTTCAGCGTCGCTTAAATGAGGCTCGCGATGCTAACGGTTACAGGAGCGAATCTGGAGCCAGGTTCTATGTTATGAATAGGATTTTTTTGACAAACAAAATAGCGAAAAAAAAATTCAGGATCATATTGAGCGGGGTAATAAGAACATTTTAAGATCAAGATGAAGAGGATAGTGAGATGAGCGACAAGATCCTAATGTAAGTCAATGAGAGCCAGAGTCAGAAGGAGCCGGAAGAGCCTCATGTCGGACTTCCTATTTGGCACACGACGGCTAGCGCGTTAGCTACATCCATTCATATATACGGTCTATGGTCTATCTCCAAAGCTCAAATTGCTGTTCCCTAGACTGGACAGATAATGCTCTCGGCGCTGGGTCCCAAATAGGAAGTCAGCATGCAGGCGCTTCCAGCACCGTCGGACCTTGGCTCCTGTTGTTTTACAGTGAATATTGTCACCGCTCTCTCTATGACTGCTGCAGTGAGCCTCATCGTATTGGTCATGTAATGTTCACAAGCTACATTTGACTGGAGCTCAACGCTATGGATGATGCCACACTCTCTTAGTCCACTTCTTTGTATAGTCTATGGTTCCACCTTCTACAGCTACTTTTACCTCTTGCTCAGTAGGGATTGGCAATGTCAGGGCTGATTTTATCCAAATTATTCTGAAGATGAAGACGTTTAAAAACACAGTAGCATACTTTGTGTATTATATAACATCACAGTTTGTCTGTTTAATAGAAGAACTCTGTTTAACTATGCAGAGTGTTAAACATGGGTGAATGAAATAATACACAACTCTAGGTACACTATATGACCAAAAGTATTGGCTCACCCATTCAAATGATCAGAATCAGGTGTCCTAATCACTTGGCCTGGCCACAGGTGTATAAATATAAAAGAATTGTCAAAAATTCCTATAAACACTCTCCTCAACCTTGTGGACAGTCTTCCCAGAAGAGTTGAAGCTGTAATAGCTGCAAAAGGTGGACCCACATCATACTGAACTCTATGGGTTAGGAATGGGATGGTACTTCAGTTCATAGTATGAGTAAAGGCAGGTGAGCCAATACTTTTGGTAATATAGTGTATGAGGAAACTTTTGCCCTGCAGCATATGGGGCCAAAACTAGCCCGCTGCAGTAGGCATCTAATTATAACATGTGTTATTAACCCATAATCAGGACATGCGCTGTTGACATGCTGATTGTTGCTAACTTAACCGCTCCTGTAAACTCCACTCTCATCTCTGAAAGTCGTGAAAAGCCCTTTTAAACTCATTAAGAGGAATAAATAGAGAAATATATTTGCACCGCGGCAAATTATAATGTACTAGTTCTGTTTTTCATGTTTTTTGGGACTGTGCAAATCAGGTCCTGCGCCTTTAAAATGGCATTGTGAAGAGGTTAGTAATCTGCCAATGTATCATTTCTATATTTAGACGTTCCAAATGAATTCTCTTATTATTCTCATTTTAAAGCTCGTTTTGAATGGCATAAACTCACAATGTGACAGCGTCTTAAAACCTGAATGCGAATGATCAAACCTTGACTTCATCATAATAACATGATGGACAGAAAAGAAAACACCGCAAAACTCAAGCTCGCTCCAGGAATCCTAATACAAGATGATTTGCATTGTATAAAAAACAATGAATCTCACTTGAAGGAAATCCAGACGACAGGCGAATAGAAAAGACCCATAATATGAGTGAAATGTAAACAATGTAATACATGCATTATACAGTATTGTGCACGATGCTCAGTGAACGCACCACTGATAGGTCTACAAATACTGGGACTCATTCAAGATTAAGGAATATTTTAGAATGGGATATGCTTAATAGAAAAATAATTATTCATTTTACATTACCCTGGATGATCGTAGCATTTTTACTTGATTGTACATAATAGAAGTTCAGAATATACTCCGTATTTTTTATACAGAGATATATCAAGATGGACCCCACAACCTTCTTTGCATCTTGAGCCAGAACACGACTTGTTTTTGTTCTTTATTTGTTTTTTATGTTTTTATTTCAGTGATGCATGTGAAATGTTGATTAGTTATTTATCATTTTGAAAAGAAAATTTCTCTGACCTTAGATTTTTTTTTTTTTTTCAATAATTCTACAGAAAACGGCCATGTTTTTCAGTCCCCTGTTTTGTTTCTTTACTTTCTTGTTTCTTCATAAGCCCCATGCATGTCCCTGATTGGTTAATCCATCTGTCAATCATACCCATCAGTGCTGAAGAAAAATGGAATGGCTTTTAGGATGTTTTTAGCATCTTAAAGAGCGGGTATTTTACTTCTATATGGTATTAATTGCTCACATATAACATATTCAGATCCCCATGTTAACCTTTATTCTTCTGAAAATGTTATTCTGTATCATGCATTTGTATATTTATGGAGAATTGTCATGGGGGAGCATGGGTGACGTATCTTTGTGAGCCTTGTTACTGCACAGAATCTTACAGCTAACCATAAGGAGGGTTCAAATAGGGCCTGAGAGAAATAAATAGAATTACGCTAAATGACTGAAATATGTGTTGCTGACAGATAAAACCTCAGGCATGTTTTTGATGAGGGAACAACGTTATAACACGGTAGAAAGCTCAAAAAAATCGAGTTTACATAATACCCCGGCTTGAACCAATCTGTTTAGTCTACAAATCGTAATGCACCATTACTTCATATCCCATTTGGAGAAAATTGCGTCATGTTTTAATTTGGTAAACAACAAAACAACAAAAAAAAAAAGGAAAACACTTAAGTCTGAAGATTCTATATGTTACAGTTCATTTTTGTTCATGTATATTTAATAGTTAATGTATGTTTTGGGGAATAATTTTGCCTACAATAGCATTACAGCATTTGAAAAGCGCTAAAGTCAGACCTAGCATCTTGCATGATTACAGGAGGGAGAATATGGTGCTCTGTTTTAGTTGGGATTACTTTTCTTAACCAACCTTTGTTTAGTCTGCAAATTGTACTCCTTGGAAACCTGGTTCTAAAAGTCTTGGGCACACCATTACTTCAGATCCCATTTAGAGAAAATTGCAGCTTGTTTTGAT
The DNA here is from genome assembly GCA_000787155.1 of Scartelaos histophorus. NCBI lineage: Eukaryota > Metazoa > Chordata > Actinopteri > Gobiiformes > Gobiidae > Scartelaos > Scartelaos histophorus. The sequence goes on along the minus strand of KN494503.1, from coordinate 9,091 downwards.
TAAGCAAACATGTAAAATAACAAAATAAAGTGGTGCTTTGAGCTTACGGCAATTTTGCAAATGTTGCAAATTATGCCTGTAATTATATTTAATAGTAAAACACTACAAAATTATGCATGCACCTTGGCACCTGTACCAGCCTGTGCTCACTGACAACATACGCCAAATGTACCAGATTACACTTGATTAGCTGCACGGGTTTCAGCGGAGAGCCAGATGTTTTAGCGTTAGCATCGCCTTTACGTTTTCATCCAACCATCGAGCGCTCACTCAAATAGATCTAACAGAAATGGTGAAAACTGTTCCATGGTAATGAGATGAACTGGGATTCAAAGGACATTCTGGCATATGTCAATCCCATTGTGACTAGTCAGAGTTTGCTTGGCAATACTTCAAACAAAAAAATACATAAAAAGGTTGATGCGACGAATATGGAAATGAAATCCATGACTCAAAGCATTTACATTATTTCCAATATGCATCATGTTAATAAAAAGTAGACCAGCTTATTTTGGTTTAGGCACGACTTCTTCAATTGTATTAAAGAAACAAAAAATAAAGTTTGCATCCATAAGTTTATTAAATTTAGATTTTTTATCAGTAAATGGCAAAAACATCTTTCCTCCGTCTCTCACTTGACCTTTTTCAGGCTTTCTGATTTTCTTCTGTCAAGACAAAGGTGACGCACTATCAGACAGCAGTAACGTAGATTGCCCCTAGTGGTGAAATGTGAGAATACAACAAGGGTGGGTCGGCCAAACCAATTACAGATGGAACCTTTAATGGGCCTTCTGAACTCCCTGGTGTCCCCTCCTTCCAATGAGAACAGCAAGGTAATCCAGGTGTCAGGCCCATTGTTGCATAATTTACGGCATCGGTCCCCAACCCCCGGGCCATTGGGTCATTTGGTACCGGGTCGCACAGAAATACATAGAATAAAAAACTTTATTTATTTAAGAATCTAAAAGATAATTTATTTTGAAAAATTACCCGATTCTCTGTTACATCTGTCTATGTCACTTGACGCTCTTTGCGTCTATGTCACTCTTGACGCAGGTCCAGGCTCTTCTCGGTCACCACTAAAATGAAACCCAGGAGCAGCAAAATGAGTAAAAAACAAACGTCTTTGGAAAGTTTCTTTGCAAAGGGGAAAAGGCCCAGCCAGGAGACAGAAGAGGAGCCTACGACTTCCAAGAAAAAGAAAGCTACATTTAATAGACAATATCAGGAGTCCTACTTAAAACACGGATTTATCCCAACAGGAGGTTCCCACACACCGAGCCCGCTCTGCATAATATGCGGCGAAAGGATCTCGAATGAGGCAATGAAGCCCTCAAAACTGCTTCACCACTTGGAATGCAGCTCATATCATATTATTTTGTTGTATTTATCCGCCACACCTTAAACGCCGGTCCCTGAAAATATTGTCTGACATTAAACCGGTCCGTGGGGCAAAAAAGGTTGGGGACCGCTGGTTTACGGTATATCATTTAAAGATTCATTTGTAATTTGGAGTTTATTTATCTGCAAAGACAACCCACTTCACAAATAAAAAGAACTGAAACTGGAGTCTGGTCATTAGAGTAAATTCCTGCTAATACTCAGAGTAGAAAGCTTCCTCATTTAAGTCTGAGGTCTGCAATGTAAAATACAGGTTGAACTGCTATGGTTCAACCTGGATTAGCTTCCAAGATCAGAGTGGAGTGGGCATAGACTTGGTGATACAGCGACGATGTATCAAACGTTATTACGTATCAAACTTTGGCATTCAGATCTCAACATTCGACGTTTCCACTTCATTTAAACAACAATACTTGCTTCATTTATGACCATTCACTATCTCGCTAATTTTACACAACCCATAAATATTCCCCCAAAACCACAAAGTGAAAGGAGAAGTGTTTCAAACTGCAGACTAAGCATTTCACTTCCCAAAATGACATTATTATTAGCGTGTCTGGACCCTCAAAACTACAATGGAGATTTGAACTGTGAACTACTCCTTGACTTAGACACACGGTCTATTCCGATCAGAAAAAACATGAACATTTCCAGAAAAAAAGAAAACAATTTGTCTATCTTTAACACATTTTCTTACTGTTTAAATTATAGATAGAGCAGTGCAATAACAGCCACTCATTTGTATCAAGTGTCTCTCACATCTCCACTTGAAAATTCTCATAACATTCAGAACTAAATATACAACCACTTTGACTTGAGATAATGATGAGTAAGATGAGTTTGGTGCTTTGATCAAAATCTGTGCTGTTTCTCTGTCTTTTTCAATGCTTTTTTGGCAGGATAACACCATGGGACTCTCTGATTGGTTAATCCACCTGTCAATCACGTTTTCTGAAATCGATAAGACGAGATATGGTACCAGACTCACTTTGACTCGTCTTTGTAAAGTTTTATCAAAGTGTTTGGTTCTGACGTCTGACGCTATCACCGAAGACAAACCAAAAGATATATTTCCGATGCGTAACCACGTAAACCTCCCTGTATTCAGTCAAAAAAGACATTTCGAAACACGGCGTAGCCCACGGCCTGAACAAATGCGCGTTTTTACACTACCGGAGCAGAGACGGTGCGGTAATTACAGCAGCTCTCAGTCGCTAATGGACCCTTTTATACGAGCTGCTCGATAACCCCGGCGGCCGGCACTCATCCGCTGTTTCAAACACATATTTTTACTGTCAATTGCACCAAAATAAATATTTGTGTGCAGGTGAGGAGGTATTTTATTGTTTACCGGCAAAACAATATTTCATTTTCCGACCCTAATGGCTGCAGTGGTTCATTGTCGTAGCCGCTATACAGAAGTGTTGTTTTGCTAAATTTGGGAACAGGAAATATTCTCGAGACCAGGAAATTTGAACTGCTATGCAATAATCGAAGATAAACCGGTCATATTCTCAATCAGCCTGGGAAATTGGAAATCCGCAAAAAAAAATACACTCCTGCTCGAAATAATTGTTCATTTGTTAGAGATTGGAGCTTTCTCGTGCAGGGTTCGCCATCTTCTCGTCTCTCTGGAGATGCTATTGTTTTAGCCGGAGAGTTTCGCGTGACCTTAAACGTATCGATCTCCATGGAGACGAGCGGACGAAAGGTGAGTTTATACTATTTTGGATTATTGTAGGTTAAATAATCATAGAAAAGTTGCACAGTGTAGCTTTAAATCGTTTGAACTGTGCATGCTTGAGTGGTTGAATTTTGGAAACACTTTTAAATAGCACTCGTTTGTTTGTGAGGTTTGTGAAGTTTGTGCCAGTTTGCAACAGTTAAAAGGTAAATTTAGGACCACTTTATAATAACTTCATTTTAATAAAGACTAGCTGCTTTTTAATTGAGTTAATTTAGTATTTATGGTTAGGTTATTCATTAGTTAGTTAGTTGTTACGAATCCTGATCTTAATACACAATTTGTTCATTATGTATCAGGTCTTTCTTCATTGCCTATTTCTAAAAAGCGTGATGATTTTGGGCGTCTGCAGTGAAGGTTTTCCGATCACAGAAAACCATGGCTCAAAACCATGGGTTACAGGTCTCGCAGTGGGACAGAGACGAGGATTAAACAATCATACCACTTAAGACAAGCTGTGATTGATATCAGGCATCTGTGATGTGTTGGAGTCTTGGTGGCAGAGGGAGCTCTCCTCTCACTGAGTCCATGAATAACCTTCATCAAATGTGAACAGTAAACACAAGTGGACCATCAAAGTCACAGCAGAAGAGCTCGGCTCAACTCTCTCCCCTTTTGCCTTTCATTTACTTGATAAATGCAGAAACACAACAAGCAACTAGCACTAGCCTCAACTAACCAGTGCAATTAACCTGAATTTACCTTACGGTCCTTGAGCCTGATATTCACTCTAAACTTTGGCTATAACTACACAGAGTACACATGTAATGTCTTACTATTTAAAGGTTATGTTTTTTTACATGAATCTGTTTGGCATCCCCATCATGAGTGTGGTGCATGACTATAGACTGTATAAAAAAGTGGACTAAGCGAGTGTGACGTCACCCATAGCGTTTAGCGTCGCTCAAATGAGGCTCGCGATGCTAACGGCTACAGGAGCGAATCTGGAGCCAGGCTCTATGTTATGAAGAGGATTATTTTGACTAACAAAATAGCGAAAAAAAAATTCAAGATCATGTAGATTAATGTAGATGTTAATAAGAACATTTTAAGACTAAGATGAAGAGGATCACTGCAGCAGTTACAGAGAGATGAGCGACAAGATCCTAATGTAAGTCAATGGGAGCCAGAGTCAGAAGGAGCCGGAAGAGCCTCCTGGAGCACTTCCTATTTGGCACACGGCAGCTAACGCGTTAGCTATGTCTATTCATATATACGGTCTATGTGCATGACTAACCCCCCACATCGTTCTGCAACCCCTGTTCAGGCCCAGTTTTGGTGCTGACGAAAGTAGTCCGGGAAATTGACTGGGGACGTGAAAATAACGTGTTTTTCTTATCAAAACACGTGTTCAAAATAGTGATACATTTGCATCACAAAACCTCATAATCACTATTTTCTCTCTGTTTTGTATCACTGCTGCCGCCAGGTGACAGACGCTCCTGTTTCACTCAGTTTACGGCTCGGAAAGTTAACGGCAACATGTCTGACTATAACTTACAGAAGCTTATAGACTTATCGCTCTCTCACATTAGCTCATGTTAGATTTCCTTGTAGGTCAGTGGTCTGAGGACGTAAACACTGCCAAACAACTGAAAAAAAAAAGTCTTGTTTTGTGCACATGCAGCAGTGCAATGATACGAACAGAGAGAAAATAGCACTAAGCAATTATGAGGTCTGGCGTTTTTGTAAGCAACAGTTTTGTGATGCAAATGTATCACTCTTTTGAACACGTATTGTTTTGAGAAGATGCTCAAAACTATATGAAGAACAATTTAATTTCACAATCCCAGAAAACTAAAACTGTGCCAGAACTGGGCGAAAACTGCACTTACGGGACGCTGTCGGGGGTAAATCAGTGAGTGTTTATGCACCACACTGAAAAAATACCGAACTATCTCTTTAAACTCCTCACGTTGTGCAATATGGAATCCAAAAAATCAATATGATAAGACAAAACTGTGCAGTGGACACCAAACTTAAGGCTATTACAAGCGTAGTCATTCTAATCTGCTTTTCACCATGTTCGTACACATCTAACCCCAATTCCCAGCTGCACGTAAACTTTCCTTTTGTGCGCGAGCGACGGGCACTTCGGGGATACAAAAACTTTAGTTAGCCGTGATTAAAAGAACAATGAATAAAACATGACACACACCGATGAGCTTGTGAAGTGGCATTCTTGGCACCGGTTAATCCGCGGGTTCAAACTCTTTTTTCGGTTTTGTTTTTGTTCTGGTGCCCTTCACAGCTCACATTCCTCAGCGTGGGCCCATCTGAAACATAAAGGTCTGACCCCGCCTCCTTCGGACACACAGGCATTAGGGGACCCCGCCTGCTCCTTGAGGCCACTTAAGGGAGGGCATGCGGCTTAAACAAACTGACACATCCCAGTTCTGTTCTACAAGTGGTTTGGTTACATGGATTTTATAGTGATCTGCATTACACCTCATTTCATTCAAGTTTCTTATCATATTAGTATATCAAATCAGTGAAAATATTAAGATGTTAAAGACCTATTATTATGTTTTTTCAGAGTACATTGTATTAAATTATATACATATAGATAACTGTTTTTTGATTTGTTCAGGTGCATCACAATATTGATCTAAAATGTCTTAATAATAGGACCAATTCCTCGGAGATGTAGCTTTAGTAGGCTAACTAGACCAGGGTTCCTTGGAGCTCTTTGGTACAGTTCTCATTTTCCATGCTTCAGGCAGGGGCAGGGGTCAGCAATTCTCAAAAATATGTGTAGTAATTCTTCTTTTTTTTTTTATTTACGAAACAGGGACAGTGCACAATCTACATTAACCTTAACGGGAGAAATGAATTGTGCCAGGTTGCAGCACTAGAGCTAATTTCCACTTGTCATCCCTGGTGCATGTTTTTTAGGTTTGATGGGGGAAACCGGAGTGCTCGGGAAAAACCCACCCAGATACTGGGAAAACATACAAACCCAAAAGCTTTTTGCTGTGAAGCATGAGTGCTAAGCCCCTCGTGCACATGCTGCTAAGTTTGTGGTGGTCAACAGGACACTACTTGTACTTTGTGTTGCTAAGTGATTTTTCCTGAAAATAAAATTGACTTTTTTCAGAAATTTCAATTTTTGCTTAGATTTATGATCTGTTTCCCCTTCTCCGCTAAAAATGTTCTGCAGAAAAGATTGTATTCACTGATCATATTTAACCCACTGGCCATTGGGGAAATTGTTTATGAATGAGACAAAACTAACTATTGCATTAAACATGCACTCCCAACATTTAATTAGAATTGCTCATTTCAAAGGAGTCAATGCCGCACGGTCCTGTGTTAAACTTTGGTCCCTGTGACTGCAGTGAGCAGCTTTTCTTTTATTTCCAATGCAAGAAAGTGAGGAAAATCTGATTTTCTTCCATGCAAATTGATTTGAACCTGAAGTTGAACTTTGAATTTGATTAATTGATTTTTTTGTTCATCCCTGCTTGTTTTTTCTGCATTTATTTCACTTCATAACTTCTCTCTATGTACTGCAGTGGGTTTGGCTAAATGCATTATTGCCTGGATTAAGCACTTGAATTTGACTTGAGTAGTATTAATAATATTTATTTCTGATCAGGTTAATAGACATTCCACTAATTCCATGTTCCACTTCACACTTCAGCCTATGTCACTTCCAGTAAAAAGGAAATCAGTTATAATAATGTCACATTAGTGGTATCTTTAAAAATCCTAATCCCATAAAATTATATAATTTAGTTTATTCTTATTCTTCTTTTGCTCACAACACACAGTAATTCACAAAGATGTTGCTTAAGATTCAAACCTGTTGATTTTCAGTGGTCCAAACACACTTGAGTCCACTTGGATGCAGGCCCAGACTCTTCACTCTCCCCTCACACACACACGCACACACACACACACACACACACAGTACAGTCCTTTAGAGTTCAATGAGCTTTGACCCTCATGAAACAAGCACCAGAGGAGAGAGGAGCAGTGGCCCCTATCATAGCTGCCAACTCCTCTTCTTTACATTTTTGTTTTGGAAAGACGCTTGGAAATATTGAGGGTTGCAGGTGCAGGTGATCTGATATGGGCTTTTGAACTGATAAAATATCAAACGAGAAATAGAAACAACTGTAATTGGATAAATACAAGATCTATTTGTAATGCCAGACTATCTTCTGAGTGAGACTTTCATATTTTCTCCAGTTCACTTGTATCTTATAGATCCAGTAATGGCCATTTAGACAATGACAAGCTGTGTGTAGCAGGTATCTGGATACTTTTTACTTTGACTTTGTGAGCAGGTATCTAGACTTTCTACTCTACTACATTTTTGAACAGCACTGAAAAATTGAAGTATTTTTTTATCATTATCTATGACCTTTGTGAAAAGCCTGAGGGTTTATTTAAACATGTTCATACTTTGCACAAACTAATATATTCAAATAAAAACAGCTACAAAAAATAATAATAGATTCAGCTCAAATCTTTATGAAAATCACTATTGTTTCGAGTTTTATTAGATCTCAGAATCTTCATAAAATGTTTTTCCTTTTTACTCTTAAAGTACATTTTTAAATATGTACTTTAATGCCTTCTTTAACTAGATTTTTCCATGTGATATTTTTACTTTTACTTGAGTATTGAGGATTATTGGACAATAAAACTTTAAAATTAGATGCAGACAGTGCACAGGGGACATATATTTGACCTCAAGAGCTGCTTATACAATATATCTGGACTGGAGAAAAAACTAATTTGCTCAAATGGGGAAAAAAATCACTTACAGGCCCTTTAAGCTCCCTTCATTGTTTAAAGACCCAATTTTAAGTTGTGTTTAATGCCCAAACCCTGCATATTTAGGCTGAGTTCTCCTCTATCCCACCTTGTGATGTTATGTGGAAATAAAATTCCTCCAGTGTCTTTTTAAATGTCTCATTATACATACACTGAACCATTTGGATAATTTCAGCCCTGGAATTGGCAATCTTCACTCAACAAAAGGTAAAAGAAAGCTGCTAACCTGAAAACTATTGCCACATCACACACACACACACCACAAGATGGACCAGAGATGTCTAAAAATAAAAGATTACTCAAACATGAATGAATGTGAATGAAACAAAACATAAGTGCAGGTATGTTTTTGATAAAATAACTACATTATAACATGGCGTAAAGCTCAAAAGAGTTCATTTTAATATTATAATCGACAATTGGTAATATTAACAGAATTCCTTATACCTCTCAAATCTCAAATTATGCATTTTATTGACCAAACACAATTGAATTCATATTTCTATATACATGATTGGAATCGAATGTGAGATATGACACAAAAGCCAATTGAAAGCAAACACAACAGCTCCACGGCCCATTAGTATGCCCTGCTTGTTCCTCTGTTGTATTTGGTAATGACAGTGAGCACTCCCCCGTGGCTGCCTGCTCGCGCTCAAGTTTATCTAAGGAGTTGTCTGGTGCCATTTAAGTTCACTCTATTCAAATCCAGCCCCCCCGTCACACTGCTCCTGCTCCTTAGCCAAATGAGCTGTGTACGTGTGTGTGTGTCTCCCAGTATGGTCAGATACAGCCACTGGATATGGAGACATGATTAAACCGACGGATTCTGGGGATTTATAAAAAATATTGTGTGTGTGAATGAAACAAAACGCAACTCTTCAGCTATAATCTTCCACAGTATGGCATAAAACTATTTCCATGGAGAATGTTCTGAAGTATGGCTTTAATTTTCAGTGAAATCACGCAGCGGACATATCAAAAAGTGACATATTGTTTCATACATACAAGATATATAGCACAGATGAAATTGCTGTCCTCTCCCGCATCAGTGCAAACGTTTAAAAACATTTAAAAAAGAAGAGAAAATGTGCAAACGACAAGAAAAATAAAAAAGGAAAGTGCAACCCAAGGAAACATGAAGTAACATTCAAATATAGA
>JACN01072358.1:0-24387 GCA_000787155.1 Scartelaos histophorus | reverse complement strand
ATTTATATACATATCCTTATACATATCCTTATACATATCCTTATTTATATACATTCCTTATACAGAATACTGGCGCTTGTGTAAAATTTAAAGAATTTGGACAGCTGCTGACAGACAAGATAACATGTTTTGACTTGTTCTGTTTTTTAATATTGCAGTGTTGCATGGTTCTTCTTTAATATATTTAACAGATCAAGTTAAAATTACAGAATATAATTAAAGCCTAACGGTAAATGGTAATCAATACACAGCTATTGTTTATGCTTCCTCTCCTGAAAAGCTTTTACTGACGTGTGGCTGTCAGCTGCTTTGTGAAAACATGCAGCAGAACAAGCCCCTCGGAAACTATTACACTCCAAAAAGAAACGATTCAGAATACGCATTTTAGTAAAACAAATACAATGTGGACTGTGCAGTTAAATGAATGTTAACAGCACATACATCAAATAAAAACTAAATGGGAAACTTTTAAATATTTAAAAAAGGGGGAGCACTCCAAAGGTTTGAATTCAGATTAAGAGTTTTATTTAAATCTGCATATGGACATTACAAATTCTTCTTTTGACTTGGTTATAAAGGCTTTTAAATAATTTTGAACCTTTGAAATCAATTTTTTTTCCCCAACTTTGCCTATTTTTTTAATATTTCTAAAGTGACCCAAGTCATTATGGCATTAACTAGAATTTTTAACTTAGAAATTTTAACTTAGAATTTTTACAGACATAAAAAATTATTCTTTTGACTTGGTTATAAAGGCTTTTAAATAATTTTGAACATTTGAAATCATTTTTTTTTCCCCAACTTTGCCTATTTTTTTAATATTTCTAAAGTGACCCAAGTCATTATGGCATTAACTAGAATTTTTAACTTACAATTTTTAACTTACAATTTTTACAGACATACATTTTTTTTTTTCTTTTGACTTGGTTATAAAGGCTTTTAAATCATTTTGAACCTTTGAAATATTTTTTTCCCCCCAACTTTGCATATCATTTTTAATATTTTTAAAATGACTCAAGTAATTATGGCATTAACTAGAATTTTTAATACATTTTACTCTAATTAGTAAACTGGAAGCACTAAAATCTAAAATTGCAATACAAAAATGTAGTTATCAAACAGTCTGTCAGGAAGTTACTACTCAAAACCAGTAAGGCAGGTTCAGATTACCAAGAAATGTAAGTCTATAGATGTGGAAACTTTCTTGAACAAACTTTTTTTTTAATTATTATTCTTGTTTAAAGTGTATATATGGGCAAATGTTAATCCTATGGTGCGGGGTAAAACAGATTGTGGCAGTAAAATGAGGCTTGGGTCAAATAACATAGAGGGAACTGCATTATTCATTGTAATCCAAGATGACGTCTTAATTTTGCAGAGGGGTGGTAAAAAACAACAGGCTCAATAATGCACCACCCTATTTATAAATGCAACTAAATACCGCACGCACCACGCCTTTGTGCCACTGGAAAATGTCTAAGTTTGTTTTAAAAGGAAGTTTTAGTGATTTAGTCCATCACCGATCACGATTGATTTGCTCATGACACCTGGTTTGCGTATTTCAGGTGAATAACAAGGCTTAAAGACGTTTTAGTGGGAGATCCTTCTTAAATTGAAGTGTTAAATGACTCCAAACCAAATCCAGATGACAAACGAGACATTTTAGTGAGATACAGAACAACTTGAGCAGTATTTTCTCCGCACAAACTTTCTGCAGCGCCTGTAAATCTCCGCTGTTTTAACGCGGCGACCGGACTAAGGAAACGTGGGATATTAAAGCTCGTGATCTAAGGAAACGTATAATATTTATATAAGAAAGTGCATACCTGAGTTTGTTAGACACAAGTGAAGTCTCCAACCCGCAAATGTCGCTGCGTTTCCGGGTTGACGTGTTTTTCTTGCTCTTGTCTCGAACTGTGGAGCGCAGGAAACCACATCTCCACCGCCTCCAAGTGGCAAAGAATATAATATTATAAGGACCAATACAAATGTTTTTGGTATTATTTCTACTTTAGACATTTCTTCTTATATTTGGGCTATATCAACAAAACATAATGTCGTTTTGCTTTATGATAGACTAAATGAGCAGCATCTAAAACAGCCCAGTGACCAGCCCTGGGTACAGTGTGCTGGGCCTTATGGAGGGAAAATCCTGTGCACCTTGGAGAAAGAACTCATTCAAGTATGTTTTTGGTAGCTTTGAGGGCGCTGTAATCCCAGCCAAATAAGAATATACAGTCTAATAAAGTTAGGACAACACTTAAAACCCATTGACTGAGCATAAAGAGCAGGGTGCACCTGGGTGGCGATGCAGTGGGAGGTGACATCCAGAAACATTACCGAGGCTCAATCCAATGAGGATGCTGCAAAGTGATGCGCGTCTCACCCCCACGCCCAGAGCGCGCCCTGCCTCTAGCGGACCTCTGGGCCCGGCGCAGCGGAGTCAAAGTCTGTGTGGGGCCCCTTAAAGAGGTGCGCCGAACAGGCGGCAAAGACTTTCTCTGTTCAAGAAACAGCGAGATGAAGAGCATCGCCAACCCGGCACCATGGGCTCCAGGCTTCCACGGACCGCCTGCCTACTGCGACTTATCGCGCTGTGCATCCTCCTCTCGCACACCGCAGCTTATTTTGGGTCAGAAAGTTTTCTGTTTATCACTGCACTCACGCTACTTTGTTTGTTTTAACTACGACAGGTGTATCCTATCATTTGTAGCTCGTAAACACGCACAGCACACACGCGTAAAGACGCACATTACGCACAACAAGAAACGACTCTGAGTAAACCAAATGTGATTTCTTTGTTGTTCAAGTTATGCAAAGTGATAGTTTTATACAAAAAGTCCCAGGCTCTTCATGCAGAGTTCAGTAGTGATGTGAGCATTTGTATTGGAAATGTGCTGGAGTTTTAATTCATGTAATTGAAAGAGGTTTAATCATTGCAATATTCAAGCACTTTTTTCCGTGGCTTTTAACATCTGTTTCTTTTTCATACTTTTCATACAGGCTGACAGGTCGAGAACCTTTGGTGTTTCTTCCCGGACCCATTTCCAACGACGCTCCCAATGGAAAGGCTCACCTGAAGCAGTGCGAGCAGATGACCCTGACCCGGCGGCAGAAGAGGCTGTGCCGCAGGGAGCCGGGTTTGGCCGAGACGCTGCGTGAGTCCGTGCGCCTCAGCCTCCTGGAGTGCCGCTACCAGTTCAGGAATGAGCGCTGGAACTGCAGTCTGGACGGACGAGGGAGCTTGCTGAAAAGAGGTAAGTTTAAGATGGAGTTTGAAGGCTTCTGCTTCTGTGATTTGAGATTGAAATGTTAGTTGTTAACAGAGTAATAGACGCTCCAAAACTACAATAAGACAACACAGTTTACATTGTCTTGTATGGTTGAAACATGCATATTTTTTACAACTTAATCAAGGTTATAGTAATGTAAGTAAGTTTATGCATATGTTAGAGTTCACACAAGAAGAAAAATAATTTGCTTAACTATTATAAATGAGTAGCCAACAAATTATTTTAATCTTTCTGTCCTCAAAAACAAATTGTTGGCCTCCTGTTTAACCATGTATGTTATTACTTTGAGACTTGTAGCTATTATTCAGGATGAATGTACATATTTTTAGTACATAGTTTTGTTGGTAATTTTATTCATTTTAAAGATAAAACCCTTCAAAGTTAAAACTAATTGGAGGCCTATTGTTACGATGTTAAGGCATGTTATACAAGCAAGTGGAAGATTAAATTTGGTTACTGTGTTGAGACTTGTAGGTGTCAGACAGAGCAGTAAATCATAAGCTTATGATTTAGTAGATCATTTTATTTATTGTAATTCTTTGGAACTCATTGTAACTCTGCTGTTGAACTAGAATACAATCGGTTTCTATGTTGTTTGTTGTATGTATTTGCTTCAGAAGGTTATTTTATTAATCCTTTCCTGATCAAATTGTCCTAGCAGAACTTTTTAGTCCTATAGATCAGTAATTCATGCATGAGACAGTTCTCCAGCTGCCTTTTGATGCTTATTTATACTATATAGTAGATTATTTTACTATTTTTTTGTTCAAATTCTCTTGGACTCATTGTAAATCTACTGTTAAACTGTTTATGGATGTTAGTGGATACTATATTGCCTTGTAAGTATCAGCCTACGAATGTACAGTTAATTATAAGCTTCTCAAACTGCTCTAATAGGTTATTTTATTAATCTTTTCCCTCATTTCAGTTCAGTTCAGTTCAAGTTTATTTATATAGCGCATTTAAAACAACTCCGGCTGACCAAAGAGCTTCACATAAAAGCCAACAAAAACTTTCCTGATCAAATAGAAGTGTCAATAACTGTCAAAACTTTTTATTGAATTGTGCAGTCCTATAGATCAGCATTGCGTGTGTGAGATGGTTCTCCAGCTGCAGCGCTTTGATGCTTATACATATGGATATGAGTGTGTGGGAGAGCATGAACAGGTCAGCGCAACTAATGAGGGAGTAGAGAGCCAAGAGTTGTGGTGTGGCCGAGTCCGCTGTGGCTATTTTTATCTGCGGAAAGCGCCCATTCCCAGAGGAAAAGGGTGGCGCGATTATCCACTTTCATCTTGGAAAAGCCTTCCTAGTCAAAATAATAATTAATTGGTTCAAAATACATGTCTCTGGGGTAAGCAAACAACAATGAGTAAAGAAAGAAAGAAAGAAATGGCCAGAAGATAAATCATGACGTAACAGTAGTGCGGTGGTAGTGGATAACTTAACATAACACTATAAAAGTCAATCAAAAGTTGCATAATTTTAATTGCTTCTTTTGCGTCTGTACAATGCAATGTTGCTTAAGATGATGAGTTAAAGTGCATTTAGGTTAAAGCTTTTTTTATCCTTATCGAGCTTATTTTACCAATATTCTTCATTGGTTTATGTTGCATATTGTCAAAGCACATTTCTAACTTGCTATAATAATATAGTTTGTTCTAATAATATATTATGAGATGCATTTTCTTTCTGATATTTGATTAAAAGTTGTAACAATTTTGCTTATTTGTTCAGATAACAGATAAAGTTTAGGCAAGCAGCAAAGCAAGAAAACATTTACTTCACCTTTTTATTAATAGGTTAGATTACAAAGATGCATTTAAGCGCACCGCCTACTTATTTACCCATCACCGAGCATAGCTGATTTGTTTTATGTTCCCTCTAGCCTTCAAAGAGACCGCATTTCTCCTGGCTGTATCTTCGGCCGCTCTGACGCACGCCCTCGCCAAGGCATGCAGCTCGGGCCGCATGGAGAGGTGCACGTGCGACGACTCCCCGGGCATCCAGCATCGCGAGGCCTGGCAGTGGGGCATATGCGGAGACAACCTCAAATACAGCACCAAGTTTATCAAGAAGTTCCTGGGGCAGAAAAGAGTCAGCAAGGACTTACGGGCACAGGTTGACGCCCATAACATTAACGTTGGCATCCGGGTGAGTGTTAACAAACGAATATATTGGATAATTTCTTAAGTTTTGAAGCTATGGTAACGGTCCTTCTTCATCATAGCAGTTAAGCAATTCAAATTAAAATATTATATCTTTTGAAAGCTGAAAGGGCCTCACAAAACCCTTCAGATCAGGAAGGTTTTGTGCTCCTGAGATCCATGAATAGATAATTTCATGATTGAGCATAATCTAAGATGGTAGGCTGTTGTTAAAGAAATAACCAAAAGAATAAATACACAAATATTATTCCTTGTTATTTGTTAGGTGGATTTTGTGCCAGTTGTTGTTCCATATTGATAAGCCCAGTAATTACAGAGATATAAGAGGGCCCATATTACACTTTTTTCATATTTTATAATCTCTTTTCCTCATTATACACATACCTGGAGTTGTTTTGTTGCTTCATTCACACTTGTTTAACACAAAAACCCTGCAAATTTAGGCTGAGTTCTTCTCTCAAACAGAAAACCCTGCTTAACCTTAGGATAACACAGGAAGTGCTTCACTCTATTCTTAAACTCCATGCGTCTTTACTAGAATCATTTGGATAATTTCAATCCTGAAATTGCCAATCTTAAAGGCAAACGGTAGCTGTTAACTTGAAAATTACCTCTTGATGACATCACAAGGTGGAACAGAGCAGAGGTGTGAACAAATTAATCATAAAAGGTGACGCAAACACATGTATAAATGAAATAAAACAAACTCCAGGTGTGTTTCTGCGGAGGTAACAGCATTATCACATGAATTAAAGTTCACAAGAGTTTTGCGAAACCAGGATCTTTAAGTCTAAACCAGGTCACCAAATCTGTAATCGGACAGAAAACAACATTATAGAATTGTTCATCCAATTATACGTAATTTTATCCGTGCTTTGCTGTCCCTGGGGCGAGAAAAACTTTACGAAACTACACTATGATTAGCTGAGACGCACCTTTTCATGACAATTATATGTCTGATAGGGTAATATCAGGAGTTGTAATGTTATGTAGTACAAGCCAAACACGTGCCCCGTTATTTGGATTATAATATAATTTAATAGACAGAGCAGAGCCAGGTGAGGTAGTGGTGGGTTATGGGGAGACAAGTAGACTGGCGAATCGCTGGAGCCAGGTGTTACTCAGACATGATAAAGCTTGCTGTGCGGGCCTACAGGAAAATTAAAGGTCTTCCGTCAGTTGGGAACGATTATAACTGTGGCCTCTTTTTAATATACGAGCAAGCATTTTTTTCCAGTTACTTCTTCAATAAATCCTACTAATGTTCGGAACCACCAGTGTGTACAAGTGGATTCGCCCTGGGGACCTGTGTAGCGGTCCAACGAGGATGTTTTAGAGTGAGAAACAGGAAGGCGTTCTTATCTTATCTCATCTAAGTTTATTGTTTTCCACACTTTTAGCTAATGTGGCTAAAATACAGAGGTTGTGTTAACCAAAACATGGCGTGGCTGGTGCACCCTCATTTCTCAGTAAAGCCCTAAGGGGATCCATACCTGTAAAAGAAGGAGCTATGTGAATACCTTTCAACACAAGACTACCCTTTCCTTCACCTCAGCTTTAGTCTAACCTCTCTAACCCCAATCTATCTTCCAATTGACTGATCAGTAGTCATGTTAACCACTGCAACATTACTGGGTTTTGTTCTAAAGGTGCATTGCGTAACTTTTCTGGTGGAAGATCCGTTCTCCATTCAGATGTTATTGCAGTATTAAACCTTTCTATCTTCACGGAGACCAAACCAAACCAAGTTACAACTCAAGTAGGACCCTTAACCAAAAAAAGTTACACAATGCACCTTTAAGACAGAAAATTCTTATCAATGTTTTTCCGTGAACAGGCATGTAGAGAGAGGAGGGTGGGTGGATTCCTCAGTCTGCGCTTTTTGTCGCCTCTGCCTCGGGCTCCAGAAAAGTTAAAAGTAGACAGAGCTAGTTCGAACACATTGGAAACCTATAAGAATCCGGGAAAGCTGTCCAAAATGAGAAATGCATGCTTAATGAAATACAACCACCCCCCTCATCTAGAATCTATAGTGTCAGAAATTTTGAGCTAAAGGACCACCTCTAACCCCCAAACCCTCCCTGAAGGAACCTGCTCACTCCAGCTCAGATAGACCTCCCAGATAAGAGGCCAAGCAATGAATCAAATGGGGAAGAAGCTGACATCTTTCTACCTTTTTCCCATCCTTTATGCTGGTGGGTCTCAGACTGGGGTTAGGGTCCAAGTCAGAACAGGAGCTAATGCATATTTTTGGTCAATCAAGCAAAAGGCCCATATGTTTTCTAATCTTGTTAATGTTAGAATGTTGTTTCCTCATCATAAAACATACTTCTGTTTAGTTTCATTCATGCAAATCCTCTACATTTAGGCTAAGTTCTTCTCTTGGTTCCACTTTGAGATGCCATGTGGTAATACAGGAAGTGCTCCACTATGTTTTTAAACTAGAATCACTAGAATAATTGGAATAATTTCAGTCCTGGAATTGCCAATCTCTACTGAACAAAAGGTAAATGTAGCTGTTAACTTAAAAACTGGAACAGAGAAGACAGTCTAATAACATAGGATTACTCAAACATGTGTGAACTTAAAACTATTACACACAATCTAATTGATAAAGAATATTTAGACACATTGAAGGGTTAATTGGAGGAGTCTTGTAAAACTAGTCCCAATTGTACACAGAAGATCATAGTACTCATATGAAGTTTCATTATTATTAACCTTCCCTTCTTGCATTCTGAGTTAGTCCTGGTTTCTTTACTTTAGTTTTGGTTTGGTCCCTTTGTAATGCTTGTCCAATTCTGGTCTAGTCTTGGTTTAGTCCCGATTTAGTCCCAATTTTAATGTAGTGATCGTGAAAGTGTGAATGCACCCTTACATCTGACCCATTCATCAGTGTTACTGGGACTGTATCTGGTACTTACCCTTCTTCAGATCTGAGCTAAGGTCCTGAACAGTAGTATCTATTGTATATTAGCCTACAGTGAATGCAGTGAATCCATATTTTTAGCTGGTACTTATCTCCTTCTTCTCTTATAACAGGCGGTGAAGAGTGGTCTGAAAACAACCTGTAAATGCCACGGGGTCTCCGGTTCCTGCGCTGTCCGGACGTGTTGGAAGCAGCTTTCACCTTTTCACGACACGGGACGGCTGCTAAAATACAAATACGACAATTCAGTGAAAGTCCTGAGTGTAACCAACGCTGCAACTGGAGAAACAGAACTAGCCGGGCCTCGGAAACACAGACAAAACCTGCGCACTACTGATCTGGTGTATCTGGAGGACTCCCCCAGCTTCTGCAGGGCATCGCGATACTCAGCGGGGACAGGAGGGCGGACTTGTGTTAAAGACACCACCTGTCAGAGTTTATGCTGTGGGCGAGGGTACAATACGGCCATGAGACTCACCAGTTTGTCGTGCCACTGTCAGGTGCGCTGGTGCTGTCATGTGGAGTGCCAAACGTGTGTCCGCGAAGAGGAAGTGTACACCTGCAAAAATGCATAGCCAAAGGACAGAGAGATTACCTTGAAAAACTTAACAGACTTTGTGGAGACCGGCGATGACTGGAAAGACTAAACTGCATGCTTCTTGCTCAAAGCACTGAAATCTCTGTCTTCCCAAAATAGTGGGATTACATTTCTGTACTGGACTAAACTGGATGTCAATAGAAATTCAAAGATGGAACATTGCGTGTAATTTACTTTAAAACCATATTAATTTTGTTGTTATTGCTTTGCCAAGAATATTTCCAAGTATAGCATTACACCTGTCTGTCTCCATGGAAACACCCAGATGGGTTATGTCAATATAGAGGTGGCCCCGCTCACAGTAAGAATGCATGTATATTCCATATATTTAGAGCAATAAAAGCAGTCATAATGAAATACTTACAATATACATTTCAAATTATACAGTGTGGAACATTATTGGCAAAACAATAATATCTCCATGGAGACAAGCAGGTTGCAGATCTTCCATGAGGAAAAAGGAATACCATTTCCCTTATTACATTAAATTAGAGGGCTGTTTTGTCATCTCAAGCATGACATTGGATTGTTTTAATTAAAAATTAGTAAGTGCAAAACAAAACAAAAAGGAATTAGTACTAATGAGAAACAGTAGTGATTAAAATAAAATTAGTAGTAAAAAAAAATCTGGATTGGATGTCAGCTTCCAAATATCAATTCTGCTGATATAGATCAATACTTACTAGTCAAAGCTGGCCCAGAAAGTCTGAAATATTTGTTGTTCTGTCGAGATAATTAAGCTATGTAACACATTTGGGTCAGTTCTGTATTTTATTTTTGTTTAAAGGAAATAAATGCTGTTTTCAGTCTCTTCAAAACATGAGGCATCCCTTGTGCCAATACCATACTTGTTATCATCAAATACGGCCATCATAAACAAAAAACAAAATCTCTGTCACAGTTGGTGCAGTTTGGGAAAAGATTGTGTAAATACAATATCTCTTGAGTATTTATTGGAAGTTCACTGAGTCTGCCATACTGCTGTTTTATATTGCTTTATTTCTATTATGTTATCAGATGCCTCTAAGGTAACTTTTATGAAATATGCCTGTCTCTTTAACTGCTGTTCATTCATTTCTAAGGCTGATAAAAGCACTTAAGTTGCTCTTGTAAGTAGATAATTTTATAGATATGTGATAAATGATATATTTTGTATGTGTTGCTGGAGTAGACTGGTGTCACTAAAACTATGTACCTTTACTTCATGCATGATCAGGGTTAGTGTGTAAAGAAACCAGCCGGGCTTCGGTTGATCTTATGGAAATGTCTATGTAAATCAAAACCTAATGTGTTTCGAACAAAAGAGGAAAGTGCCTTAAGCAATCAAACTTGTAACACTATCTTTGAACAGTGCCATAGAATAGACATGAATCAATATTGTTATCAGGGGTCTATGCTATTGTTACTTTCAAGTACTGAAACACAAAAAGCTTCCAATGCTTAACAGTGAGTTTGCCATTATAATTCAATTTGTGTATCTACCTAAAATCATCAAAATAGTACTGCAACCAATCACTTTATTCATTGTCGGAGTATTAAAGATACAATACGTAACTTTTCTTCTTATATAAAAGTCACATAGTGTATCTTTAAGTTTAGAATGACAACTGTATATATCACTGTAAAAATATTTTCTACCTCATTTCATCTTTTAGCAAATACCAAAAGACTTTATGTTATGACTTTATGCTGTAGATACATGAGCTTATGTATATGATATATTTTGTACAGTGTTTCTGTTAATATTCTGGTGATATCTTGCCACTTGATCTTGCGCATTATATTTAAAACTGGTTTATACTAAATAAATTTAAATACATTTTTACATTACGGTGTCTTATTGGTTTACTTTAAAGCAGTTATTTCACACTCTCAAATACATTACTATATGTGTTTTGGCAATAGTGACAGCTCTAGGCCTATGCAGAAGTGGAGAAGTACTCAATTTTGTTACTTAAGTAAAAGTATATTTACTGGAGCATGAAAAAATCTACTTAAGTAAAAGTATTAAAGCATCAGTTTAAAAATGTACTTAAGGAGTCAAAGGTAAATGTATTTCAAGCATATTTTGAGATCTTATGCTCTTTAAATGTATTGATTTTAATACAGATTTGTCCTGAAACTTGTTCAATATAAAGAAATGAATCAATAGGTTTTCTTTAGCTGTTTTTATTTGTATATTTTTGTTTGCTCAAACTACAATATGTTCAAAGAAATTCTTTGGCCTTTTCAACAAGTCTCAGGCAATAATAAAAATACTTCTACTTTTCAGTCCAATTAAAAATGCAGTGGAATGGAAAGTACAGATACCTGCTCTCAAATGTTGTAAAGTAAAACATATTGAGTCCAGATACCTCTGGACCACTGGGCCTAAGTCTGTGTGATCCCTCAGTCATCCAGAGAGGTTCCATAGCAAAAGAAAAACTAAAGCTTCTGAGTGAGAATAAGAATAAGATCTAGGCCTATTTCTAACCACAGCACAATTTCTATTAATAAAAGGTTAAGAAACGTGTATTGTCCCAATTCTCTGCGTTTGACCCACCATCCAGTGCCACTGGAACCAATGGGACCCTTCTCCATGATCTTGACTTAAGTTTTGGGTCAGAACTACCTTAGCTGGAGGATTGCTGTTTTGGGTTAACAGTAGTAATTTTGAGTGCCACCATCTTTTATTTAACATTTTAAGTATATCTAAATGTATGTATTTGATCAGGAACAGTGAACCAAAAAACATTAAAGGTGCACTATGTAACTTTTCTGGTAGGGGGTCTGCCACCTCCTTAACTTGTGGTGTTTTTTCTACCATATGGCATTTAATTTAACTCTGATCTCCATGGTCTATGGTCTGTGCTGACTTTTTTTAAAGCTCTACAGTGAAACAACCCAGGAAAAGCAATAATATCACCATGGAGACAAGCAGATGTCGGACTTTTCACCAGAAAAATTATGCAGTGAACATTTAAATTTATAAAAAAGAAAATAGTAATAGTGTGCCAAATCTTGTTTCTGCCAAATCTTGTTTCTACCATGGACAGGTTGATACTGAACACTTTGTAGTGACTGAACAGTTAATTCACAATAAAATATCTTTCAGTCTCTGTCCCTTTTAAAATGTGATCTCTTTTTACATATTGCGTGCATTAGACTGAGTGAATTCACCTTCAATTCAAATTTGCAGGCTCAATCCACCAAAACCACTTCCTGGTGATGCTGCCCCGCCCTTCCTTTAATCTGAAATCATTGTGGTCTCGCTGCCTGTGTCACCCACGGCAACCGCCCGGGCATCGGGTGAGGGCGGGTGAGAGGAGGTGAGGACAGCGGGGGGCACGTGTGGGCAGGTGTTGTGCCTCCAGCCCAAAAAACTGACAACAATAATGACGTTGATGACAAGGATGATGATTCAAAGAAAATAGCTGAGTAGAGATTGACCTACACATTTAACATCTCTCGGGATTAACATTTAACTTCTCAGCTTGTAATAAGTTGCAATTTATATATGATTAAACTTGAATCACAATAATAACTAGTACACTTAGGAGCAATACAGAGGGCCATTATATAACACATTTAATATATCCTCCAGGGTCTTTGAAGCTCCACTCTAATTGCTATCATTACATATTATTATTCATTATTGGAAAGCCTCACTTAAAATAGAGGGGAATTAGAAGATATTTTGAAATGACTAGTTCTTTTATGGGGTTAATAGCTTAAAAGTATCTCTCCGGGTACAGTGGGCCGTATAGTGGAGTGATTGATGCTTGCCGTGTCTCGGGGCAAGTGCTGCTTATGATTTATGTAATAATCTTTAAACAAGGCCCATGTTGCAACACATGTGAGACAGGGGCCATGCAGATAAGTGCATAGTCACACAATCAGTGTAAAACTATTTGAAAGAAAACCTTGGTCTAATTTATTTAAAGGTGCAGCTTTTTTGGTGGGGGGTCCGTAACCTGCTTGTCTCCAATGCTCTGCCTGGAATGGAATGTTCCACAGTATGACATGAAACAGCTCTTCTTTGCATTTATTGAATTACCGGTGGTTTTACAGCTCAAAAACGCCTAGAAAAACAGGCATTCTGACTGTGAGCGGGGTCGCCTCTGCACAGATCTGACCTGTAATTTGGTCTGGTTTGGTTTCCATGAAAATAAAAAGGTTTAATACCAAACTGTGGAACATTCCAGACCAAGTAATAACACAGCTTTAAAATTGTTGTTCTCTATTTAGTAAAACAATACATTTGAGGAGGATTAAATAGATAACAGAAAGTATTTGCATGAAGAAGATCCATGAAGAAGTAGCTGTAAGGATTAAATAAAAGTTGCACTGTAAATAATCGTTCCTATGCACTTATTCATTTTTAAACCAACTGTAAATGTGAAAAGAGATGATTATTCAAAAAGTTATTTAAAGTGCATATTAGAGATTAGACTACACATTTCCCTAGGGTTAGGGGAAGTAGAGGTTTAAAAATCTACTCCAAAAAGTCAGATTACCCCAAAATACTCAAGTGACGCAAGTATTAGTAATTCATTATTTTCCTGATGAGGTCAAATTAATTTGTTGCAACAATACATGATAGCACATATAAAGGGTTTTAAATGTGAGCTATGTTTTTAGGTGGGGAGACGCATGTCCATGGAGTTAAGCTAGTTGGCAATGCTTCAGTTTGGATCTGTGGAAAGGCAAGCAATGCATTATCAAACACCTATACTTGTATAAATGCAAGATAGAAATAAAATAAAATTCTTTGGAACATTAGAGACAAAGAATTGATCAATTGAGATGTTATTGGTGGCAATCATTAAAAATCTACTCCAAAAAGTGATGCAAAAAGTGATGCAAGAATTTTTCTGTTATGCCCTTTTTGTTATGTCTTTTTATTTGGTCATCATTTAACTCATTACAGTCTAGAAACATTATATTCAGTCTAATGGCCATAAAAAAAAAAAAATTAAATTAAATCAAACACTAATTAATTATTTCCCAACTCTGTTAAAATGAAGTCAGTTCTCAGGACAATACCTAATGGCACATAAAACATTTCATTTGCCAATTGCTGTATTTGTTTTGCCCCCTTGTGTCACATAGACCTAGACTGGAGGCTGGGAGATTTGGGCGACATATAAGCAGGAATACAGGGGGATAGCTCATGGCCCTGGCAGCACTCCCCCGCTGCACCTCTTGTTGTTTTATAATGAACTCCTAAAGCTTTCATTTCCCTCAGTGGCTTGGGTGGAGGGGGGTACGGGGATGGGGGCTGGATTCGCACGCACAAGCCCCAAGGGAGGCTACTCTGCTGGGCTACAGAGAACCAGAGACAGGTGAGGGCTGTGCAGAGAGAGACAGACGAAGGATTTTTGCATATGGTTGTGTGCATACCTGCCCTGCACACCTGTGGTCACTGGCTGTGTGTTTGTAGTTGGATTCGAGCTACGGGCTCCAGCTACAGTTGCTAGCTCTGTTGTCACAATTGCGCTGTGAATGACAAACACAACGTAAAGTAATGCCTGTGTAACTCTACCTCACCTGTCTGGTTCAGGTAAAGGGTGCTATGCCGACAGAAGATGGATGGACACAAATGTATAGAGGTGTAGCCAGAATTGTACTTAAAAAAAATAATATCACCCACAAACTATGAAGAAAGTCTTTAATATATTATGGAGAAACTAACTTGCACTTTAAGTTTGGAAACATAGAAATTTGAGCTTGTATGATAGATTTGGTAAAACCAATAAGATCTGATATTATCTAAGAAACTGTCTTTATTGATCATATTTTGTTTTGTTACTTTTTTGTTTTTATTTTACAAGGAAAAAATTATGTTCACAATACTTCTGATTGTAATCTGTGTATATATTGTTGTAGAAAAAACATCGATAGAAATATAATAAAACATAATAAAGTAGACATCAAGTACTGAGAAATTTTGTTTGATTTTGAAGATGCACTTTGTAACCTGCTTGTCTCCATGGAGATGTCATTGCTTTGCCGAGCAGGTTCCACAATAAGTCATTAAACTTATCTGCATCGAGACAATCTAAAATATTCTAACTAGAGTACAGAATATAGCCATTGTTACTTTGCATCTGATATCATTAACATCCCCAGTGGGTGATGCTAACTGGATGCATGCTCTATCTGAGGGTTTGTTAGACTTTAATCTGAGCTTTATGTTAATGCAATCTGACCACAACTGACTTATAGAATAGTATATTCTATAGTTATTATATTATAGTTATAGAATTACAACAGGTAAACTGATTTTATGCTATTAAACAAGTCCCTCTCAATTTTTCAGTTTTTCACTTAGTCACTCCCACGTTTTTGTTGAAACACCTAAATAAGAGGTGTTTTTTGAATGCATGGTCACAGGCTGACATGTGCATTGTCTCAATTTTGTCAAAACAAAACACTGAATGCATATATACTGGCATATTAACATTTTTGCCCTGTAATCTCTACATTGCCATGGTCAATGGTCTGATGGATGCCAACACCTTTGCACAACTTTACAGGACCCGTTTGATGTTTTGTGGATAGACAGAAAGATTTTATCCATAACAGCAAACATACTACATGGGTTTATGGATTACTTATTTATACAGGAACAGTAGATTCTTACTGAAGCATAGAAATCCTGGTAGATGTATTGCCAAAGGACACATGGTGGTTTGTAATAGGAACCTGGGAGCCCTGGGTCAAACCTCTAGACTATGCACATTTCTGGTCTCTATTATAGTGCTTCTTCTTCACAAACATACCTGGAGTGTGTTTTGGTTCATTCACATGTTTAACACACAAATCCTGCATGTTTAGGTTTCCCCATGAGTTCTTCTCTCAAACAGAAAACACTCTGTTTCACCTTGTGATGTCATGTGGTGATATAGGAAGCGCTCCACTGTGTATTTTATTTTATTTTTTTTAACTCCATACACCTTCACTAAAATCATTTGAATAATTGCCGCCCTGGAGCTGCACATCTCTATTGAACTAAAGGTAAAAGGAGCTGTTAATCTTAAAACTAACACTACATGACATCACAAGGTGGAACAGAGCATACTAAGCTTTGGAGATGTTGAAAGACTAATAATAAATGAAAAAGGTCACTCAAACATGTGTGAGTGAAACAAAATACAGCTTCATGTATGTATTTTAGAAGGTAACACAATTTTAACATGACTAAAAATCACAAGAGTTATTTTTGCATAATATAGGACCTTTAATCTTCCTCCTGGACATCGCAATGAGACACAAGGTAACCAACAAAGAGGAAGGTACATAAGGTGAAATGGGTTTGGTGTGGTATTAGCTGAAGATGGAAGATGGAGAATACGCCATGTGGTAGGAATTTGGTATGTGAAATGAGTAACGCACTTGCTCAACCCATAACAAGAACATGGACTGCCTGGAGCTATGACAAGGCTGAGTGCATACCTCTATGGGGGGGCAGGAGCAGAGGCAGAGGGTCGCTGCAGTGACGGTCTCGGGTCACCCACACAAGATGATGAGACAGGGAGGTGTCCAGAGATCCATAAACATGTAAGGGGTAATTAGATGGGCAGTGGGGTTGAACTGACAGCCAACACAAGAGGACAAGAAGCAAAACCATGTCAGATGTTGTAAAATGTGCACACCTGCTTTTTAAAATGCATTGCAATTTTGTTTTGTAATTATTTATAGCAAGAAAAATGATTAGCGATATGCAAACTTGACTTGAATTGAGTTTCTTATCCCATGTATTCATGTTTTCATTGAGAGCTGGAGAAGGCACTAGTCTCACATGACACAACAGAAGAGATGATATACTAAACATGGACCACCCTCTAGTCCACAGCAGTGATTCCCAACATGCGGGTTAGGACCAAGAAGTAGGCTAGAGTCTAACTGAATACATTTTTTCACAAAGCACACTGTTGAAAGCATTTAGTTAAATCAAAATGTATATGGGGAATAGGACTGAAACGTTGAAAAGTCTAATCAGATTAATTGTGATTTATGGACTACCAAAGTTATTTATTCTGTAATCATTAATAACATATGTATGAGGGTCAATGACGTATAAGGCTTTTCAATAGCAAGTTTTAAAATGTAGTTTCTATTGAACTTTTTAAAAATATTTACAATGCCAGGCCTGCATAAATCTATGTTTGACATTTATATTAAGCATTTTTTGTGTTTTTTATGTACACAAATTGGCTACGACTTTAAAAAATGTGTGCGATCGAGAATAACCTTGCAATTGTTTTATTTTCCCAAACATGGTTGGGATATTAATTAAGTTCTGAGTAATCTGAATATGATATTGAGACTTCAAAACATGAAAACATGATATCTGAAAAAAAATTTACACGCTCTGGACAATATTTGTTTGTATATTATGGGGAAAATATCTATTCAAGAAAGCTGAAATTTCATGTGGGACTACAAAACACTTCAGAAAATATGCCAAAAAAGACAGAAAATAAATTTGATTAGATTTAGAGTAATTTTAAAGAAGTTTAAAAATCAGCAGTTAAGGGCGGATGGTCGCACCACATGACATTTTAACACTTTAAGTACAAAAAACAGGCAGAATAACTAATCATTTCTACAGGTATGTGGTGAATTATTATGAAATTTGAACCTTTTTAACCGAAGAAATTGCAATTGAACAGACGTCATGCCATTAACTCATGTACTCTTATCACATGCTGGAAATAAGTATTCTCACAAATGGTACCAAAACAAAACAATAATTGTGATTTCATTAAAAACACTGTCCTTCTGTGTTTTGATATCTTCTTATGTATATTTTTTTGCAATAATTTGGTTAAAATTGGAAATCACACAATGGAAATCAGCATTTGAAAAGTGATTAGTGAAGACGAGAACAAAAAACAAAGGTTGCTGTTATATATTTAGTAAACTGGTTGATATTGACATTTTATTATGTATGGGGCTAAACATGTGATAAAAACATTGATCAGGCCTAAGCTATTATGGGAAAGTATTGATACTTTGCAGCTGTCATCAACAGGGAGTGTGAAGCTGTTTTCAAGCTATCTTAAAGCTTTTTTAACTGTTTTAATTAATTAGTCCATCTAATAAACAACTCACTGCAGCAGTCTCGATACTATGAAATTGGAGTAACCCAAAACAGAAGCAATAAACATGGAAAAAAGCAAAAACATATAAAATGCACATTCCTGGCTCTTAAAATATAGTTTATTTCTATATTGCGCATTTGTGTATTTGTGTAATGCATTAATTTATCCATCTATTACTATTATTATTAGTTCATAATGAAGTTGTCTCAATACTGTGAAAATGGATCAACTAAACAGGTTAGATATTTACATTACAGTTACAGTTTTGGTTCAGCTCTGCAGTTGTGCTCTCCTGCTGGGAAACTCCTGGGGGAGGCTGTTCCCATGATACACAGACACCTGGGTTTGCATCCCCTACACCCAATGGTCTGTGATAGGACAGTGGACATGATAAAGCCCCATAAGGCACCAACACAACGGCCTCCTCGCTGTTTGACGCTCGGCACTCCCTCTCTGACCTCCATTCGAATGAAAACACAACTTTCTCACACAAACAATGTCCATGAGAGGAAAACATAGATAAAGCACTAGGCCTGGTGTTCTCTCAACAAGCTGCACCTCTGAGAAGGTTTTGAATACTTTCTAAGGACTATTTACTCAATTCTCTAAATGGTTTTATAAAAGACTTTGGGGGGGTCAGTGCTTTTTACTTTATACTTGTGATAAACTTTCTTATTTTTCTGTACTATGGTAAGATCTGAGCTGTAGAAAGTTGAATAAATAACTTCTAGGACTCATTAAGTGTTTAATTTATTGTATTTCATGTTTGTTAACAACACAGTGGACATACTTAATTGGTTTTGGGGAAAATCCTGCTTTAGTGTTATGGAGTCAGGGCTTTGTGTAACTTTCCTGGAGGAGCGTACGCCACCTGTGACCGTGGAGATGTTTCTTGCTTTGCCTGGGATGTTCCCCAGTATGGCATTCAAGTAAACTAAACTAAAATTACACAGTGAACCTTTAAATTGCAGCTGACTGGAAAATCACTGGTTTCACTCCCATGATCTTGTTGTGTCCTTGAGCAAGACATTTGAGGTGCCTTATAGTGTACCAGTGTAGCAGTATCGAACTGACTTAATATTCAGGTAGTGGTTCATGTAATCATAAGTATTCATGTTTAATTATAGTACTTACTTAGCCAATTTACTGTGTCAACTCTATGGGATCAAGGATAAAAAAGTTGACTAGGTTTCTCTGTAGCGTCCAAATATATTGTCCCCATGTTTTATTGTGTTTTTATTAGAAAGCACTTTTGTCACCTTGCGTGTTGTAAACAGCTCAATAAATAATTGATTGAACTAAAGCTTAATTGGTGTCAGTTTGAAGGTCTAACAACGTGTAATGTTATTGGATGGGCATGTGGGGGAAACTCCATGCCAGGTTGCCATGTTTGTGTGAGAATTACCAGCGCAAAAACGATGTGGACAGTATCTCTCATCCAGAAGTCCCAGGTGGTATGGCCACAGGGCTGCTGCGTGGGGCCCAGCAGATGGATCCTGGCTTTGAGGTCAGACTAAACATGCAGCTGTGAGACAACAGAGAAACAATAAAGCAAAGAGTGCCATCTTATATAAAAAGATCTAGTAAAAGGAATATTGTTATAACTTGAAAAGATTGTAATTACTTAGCTGAGATCACTTTCACTGAGGTGCACATAAAACAATACACAAAAAGAGGTATATAAAAACAAAAAAGTTGTGTTGTTTGGCATTTGGCGTGTCGTGAAAAGTGACACCATGAATTTGTTTAGAGTTGCATATACACTTTTGAGCTGTGGTTAGGATAAATATAAACAGAAAAAAACTTTTGGAGTTGAATCCAGGTCACAAAAAACATCTGCCTTTTGTGTGATTTACAATAGCATTTTGTTTCATTGTTTCTTACTAGATAATAATGCATTATTTAACCAGGCTTGGGAACGGCACTGTATGAAAAATTGGGAACTTTAGTGGCAGGTAATTCAAAATGCATGTGCAAAAAAGGATTTTGGAAATGTAAATCTGTCAGACAAGCCATATAAATAATAAAAAAATCAAGACTCAATTGTGGCCTATGTACCAAATTCACATTGGACATATTGGTGCATTTAAATATGTCATTGGCTGTATAGGGTTGTCAAAAAAATCTGTACTAACTGACATCAAAACTAGGCCCATTTAAACAACTATAGATACAAAAAAGACAAATTTTACCTTTACTGAATAGATTTAGAATGAGGGAAAAAGGCTTGCACTCTACAGTGCTTTGAGCTCATTTTGGAGTAAAAGAATAATGAATAGTAAGATACTACTGTTGCCACAGCTGCCCTGGGGCAGACTGGCAAATGCAATCCTGCCCCAATCTGCACCATTAATCACCAAGATTCATTCACACACGAGATTCATACTTGGGAAAGGACACAACAGAACTTGGTCCGAGCAGGAATTGATCCTCTGACCTCTGGGTTGGGAGATTACTGCTCTAACCACCATCACTGCGTTGATCTGTATCAGAAATGCTACATGCAACTACTACTAACACGTGTAACACTGAATAACTACTACTATGTACTGAAAATTAAAGCCTATTGTCTAAAAATATGTCTTGTAAAATCATCAATAGAATACCAAATATGGTAACAAGTATCAAGCCTTTAATTTATCAAGTCAAGTGGTGAAATTTTAATATTGTGATAACCAAAGAACAGGCCTGGGTGCAGACAAAACTCTCTGAGTTTCAAAGGGGTGCAAACATAATCAAAGGCACCTGAAATGAGGGTGCAAACATGTTTAACTGAGGTTGCAATGCACTGTTTTTCACCCCTGTAAACCCAGGCCTGCACTAGAGTAAAACACTGTATATAAAATAGTGATCAACATTATTAAAGGTGCATTGTGTAACTTTTCAGGCAGACGCCCCGTCCCATGCTTTTCTTCATAGACATGTTATTCCTTTGTATGGAATGTTTCACAATATGGCATTAAACCTTTCTATTCTATTTATTAAATGTATGGTAGAGCTGTTTAATGACATACTGTGGAACATTCCAGGCAGAGCAATGACATAGAAACATGCAAGTGACAGACCCCAAACCAAAATGTTAAACAGTGCACTTTTTAGACAATTAAAATGGGACATTAAAGCATTCCTTCATATTGAAACCTTCGTCAAATTGGACACCGGGTGCATGTAGGTTAACTGTGACAGGCTTTCATTTTGTTTCATTCATTGTCTCATCAAAGCTTCAAAGTTAAACTGATCATCTCCCGAGGCGTCTCAAGGAGCTCAGTGCGCCTCTCAAAAATGACTGGTATCCAAAAACTGTTGACCCAAGGCGCTTTCTGCTCCCCATAATTTGCCTCCTCACTTTGTCTGTCTTGGGCAATGAGTGTTGATGTATGTATTATATTGACGGGAAAACATAATTAAATATGATGAAGGCAACCCAATAACATATAATTTATTCTTAATAAGTAAAATAGCGGTGTAAGGTAGTCATGGTTCACTGAGCAGTTTGTTCTTTCGTTCTTTGGTGTTGTGTCTCTCCCCTGGACAAAAGGGTGGGTTGATTTCAGGTGATTTCAGTTTGAACCCCAGGAAATGCCATTCTGTTATGAACTGGTGACCACACAGAAATGGTACTCATGTCTAAAGACCCTCAAATCTTATGATATTAAAGATTTATAAATGTAGGCTGTACTGTCTGGACCACTCAAAAGTCAAACACGTAAAATATAAGTGTGATACAGATCTGCCAATATTAGAGCTCATGATTGTGCAACATTTAAAAGGGCACATTATTTAAACCAACAAACACATAGGGCAACTAATCATTATTTAAGTCGACTAGTCAACAGTCATATTTCTATTAGTTTACTATAAACTACTATAAATAGGATAAATAGTTAAAATATATAAGTGAATACTTTTAGAGAGAACACCTTTAGAAATAAAGTCTATTTTGAAAATCACAACTCAACTGTTTTTTGGGTTTTTTTTTTTGCTTTTCAACTAATAAGTATTAAAATAGTCAATAATAATTTTAATATTGATTAGTCTAATTGTTAGAATAATTGTGACTAATTTGCCACAGTCAAAAAAAAAAATGCTGAAAAGGGGCGAATTGGGATTTGATCCCTACGCTGATCTGCTATTTTGGTGAAATCATCATTGTGTTTCAATTTGTTTCAGTTTATCCTTAAATCTCCCAGACACACACTCTTACTGGTAAGGTTATGTTCTGCTATGATTAGCAGGTGGATTTAAGCAATCACAATGAAATGTGAATACTTTGAAGTGGTTCATGATTTTAGTTTGTTCTTAATAACGTAAAGACATTCACTGTTTAAATCAGAATATAAAAAAAAAATATGATCTTGGTTTTAGGTAATCATGCATATTGCCCACACCAGATCCAATAGTTTAGGTATATCGAGATTATTTTTACACTAATATTGGATTACTAGTTATTTGTACTATTCAGAACTATAATTTGTTACAATAGTTTCTTAGCATGTATGTTTATTTTATTTTATTAAAAGAATTTCCCCTTGAGTATAATTAAAAGTAACAATTCACCTATGCACTTGTCAACAATCAAACATGTCTCCTGGTCAATCAAATATATAATAAATTTATTTTAAAGACTCACAACATGGCGAAGAGACTGTGTCCATTAATTTTGACATGAATTTGTGCTGATGTGGGCCACCTGGAGTTCAGACGCTGCTCTCGCCTGTGGTGCTCAGGTGTGGAGGAAGACCAGTAAGCTCGTGTCATCCTCTCCCAGGGGCTAAAAGACGAAGGACAGACAGTGAAAACCCCACGACCTCCAGAAACAAAGCTAATGCTATACTCGTGTACGCTATGGGAAGGTTCCTCTGCTTTTTCCTATGTGCAGGTAGTTAAAGCCATGCACCTCCAAACCTGGTGCCCCGAGGATGTGTTATGACAACCAAAAAAAAGGAAAAAAGTTAAACCTCTGGAGCAAGAAGTGGCATGAACAGATCCCAGAGTTTTGACATGCGGGGGCTGGTGAAAAGGACCACTGTTGGAGGGAGTCTAGCCTGGAGATACAACAATCAACTCAAGTACCATCAGGAAAACTGTCTGAGATGTCTACTGAGCGCCAGGCTGCTCAGTGGAGTAAACAAATACGTAGCATTCACTACAAAACAGGAGCTTGTTACAGTTCAATGCACTGATTCGTTTAAGATGCTAATTAAGGCAATTAGAACAGTTAACTTTGAATATAGGGAGCAAGGTGAGACATTATTGTGTTAACATGTCAAGTAGCACCCAAGGCTGTTTATCTCATCACTTAATTATTAGGGGAAGCACAGCTGATCTGGGAAATTTAAGTATGCAACATTCACACAACCAGTCATTGATGATAAATTCACCTTCTGACTTAAGACGATTCTTCATAAAGATCTTTGTAATGTGACCTCCCGTTGATATCATTAGTCTTGGTGTCTCCAATGACTTCAGGCGAGAAGGAAGCTCAGGATGGACAGGCTGATATCATGACACCTATTTGAGGAAAAAAGAGGATAGGCTAATTAGAGTGAGTCAAGGTGAGCTGACATAAACCACCCCCAGGACATGTTTCGCAGAGTCTGTCCTGTCAAATGTCAACAGATTGTGTTATAGTGCTGTGGGAGCTTGGGAAAAGGATGTCTCATATCACATCTTCCAGCAATAAAAATAAAAGAAACACTAAATCAAACACATGTACCACAGAATGCTGACATTACAAAGATATAAAGATATAGTGATTGGCAACTTATTTTTTCCAGTCTCAAATTTGTGTGTATTTAAACAAGGCTTAGGTGAGCTTCCTCTCTTCTCTCTTCCTATTCAGAAGAATTAAGAGGGGGCAGTTGTCTGAGAAAGGGGTTGAATAAGTCCTTCTCACACTTGCACTTAAATTAAATCAAATAATAAATTAAATATTATGAAAAAATATATTAAATATTACTAAAATACTGATTCAAAAGTAAGTAATAACTAATAAAATAAAATAATAACATATTGAATTATACCTACACTGTAACTACCAACAATTCTGCATAAATTCACACTTGGGTCTTGTTGTATGTTCATTGTTATTTTGTGTCCAAAATAAACAAATCAAACAAGATCATGACACTTTTGAGGACTAATCCATATCAAAGTCAGTAGCAGATTATAATATATATTATTTGTTTATATATATTATTAGACATCCATATCAAAGTCTGTAGCATATTATAATGTATATTTTTATGTTTATTTATGATATTAGTCATCCAAATTCTGAATGGAGGAAAGTGGAGGCAAAATGAAGCTA
>JACN01082527.1:0-13527 GCA_000787155.1 Scartelaos histophorus | reverse complement strand
TTCATCTCCTCTTCCTCATCCTCCCCTCCCTCCTCCTTCTCATCTTCACCCTCCCTGCGTTGCCAGGTTCAAATAGGTTGTGAGTATAACCCCCCTTTGGGCGAACAGCGACGCAACAGCCGAGCAGCCTGAACGTGAAAAAGGGACGAATAATTTGAAACCAATTTTGTTTTTCTGACAAAAGTTTGATTTGCAGTCAGTATCTGTTCTGAGGTTTGCAGAGTTTGTGTGTTAAACATGTGTGAATGAAACAAAACACAACTCCAGGTCTGTGATGATGTTTGTGACGAAGAAACATTTACACTGTGGCCCAAAGCCAGAAAATTGATCTGACGAAGGCTTTTTTTGCCGAAACGTTATTTATAAATCAAAAAGCGTTTGGACATGGGCCATTTGAGCTGTGCATGTTTTCACTTTTATTTTGCTGTTCCTTGGATGTGCAGCTCTACAAGAACTTTGATGTGTTTTCTGTTTCATTTCAACAACACAGATCAGAAAATGTTGTAATATGAGTCGTTTAAACGTGACCTGGAGCTTTAAGGCTTTAGCGAAGAGTCGGAAATCAAATACTAATAATAAAACTTCTAAATAAAGTCTTTTTTTATTTTCATCATTTTATCAGAAAAATACTAATAATAAAACTTCTAAATAAAGTCTTTTTTTATTTTCATCATTTTATCAGAATCAGTATTGAGTTAGAAAAGACCTAAAATCAAGTTTGAAATTTCAGAACATGTTGAGGGTTTTATATGTGGGTCAATGACATGACGTGTGTCTAATTGTAGTTTCTTCAGTAAAAAAGGCTCAGATTTCATAATAATTCCCCACATATCTGTAGCACCACTGACCTCCATGAAATCAAATCATTTTTTTCAGAAATCACGAGTTATTCTGCATGTTTTTTGTAAATATTAAAATGCTCATGTGGTGCGACTTCTTTAAAATAACTCTAAATCTAATCAAATTCTTCTTTTTTGGCATATTTTCTCAAGTGTTTTTAGTCCTACATGAAATTTCAGTTTTTTTGAATAGATTTTTCCCCCATAATATTCAAACAAATATTGTCCGAGCGTGTCCATTTTTTCAAATCTTTATCTCATGTTCAAATGACTCAAAATAAAACAATTTTAAGGTTATTCTCGGTCGCACCACATGACATTTTTTAAAGTTGCAGCCAATTCATGTACATAAAAAACACTAAAAATGCTTCATATAAATGTCAAACACAGATTTATTCATACGTGACATTGTAAATATTTGGAAAAGTTCAATAGAAGCGACAGTGTATTTTAACAGGTCATTACATCTATAAGTCTTATTCAGTTATGTGTGTCTGCTGTAAGTGGGCTTGCCTTTCCACAGACGTCACAGGGTTTTCTCTATAGTTATATAGATACGTTTAATGCCATACTGTGGAACATTGCAGGCAAAGCTATTTTAGATGGTTTAATTGTCAGTGATATAGTTTGGGTCTTTTAAATGTGGAGGTCTACAGTCCTTTGTCAGTTAAAAAAAAAAGTGGTTTGGAACAGAGTTTGGACTTAAAAGACGCATTTTACGCTATTTTCTGATCTGTGATAATGTTCCTCATCACAAACAGACCTGGAGTTGTGTTTTGTTTCATGTTTAATCCTCCATTTTTAGGCTGAGCTCTTCTCTCAAACTAAAAACACTCTGATCCACCTTGTGATGTCATGTAATACAGGAAGTGCTCCACTCTGCACCTCAGCTCTAGAATCATTTGGATGATTTCAGACACTGGAATTGCCAATCTCCACTGAAATAAAGGTAAAAGGCTAAACTGTTAACCACAAACTGTATAAAAATCTAACCGTGAGTATCATAGTAACCAAGTGGCCGCCCAACCAAAAGTGGCCGCCCTTCTCACGGGAAAACACGAAACGGGCAACGAAACGCACTATCTGTCAATCAAAGAAAGGATTTTAAGCTTTGTAGATGTAGACAGACTAATAATAAAGGATTACTCATGGATGAATAAAACAAAACTGAACTCTGCGTAAGTTTTTAGGAGGTAACAACATTATAACATGGCTAAAATCTCATGAGAATCCATTCTGTGTAATATAGGACCTATGAAATGGTGACGTTTATATGATTTATGTTAAAAAAAATACATGAATCGATCAATTTGAGGGGTAAAAACGCCTAATTCCTGATGCTTTTAGTTGAGATTTGCCTGGTTTTACCCTGCAGAGAAGAGGACACAGACACAGTAAAATGGCTGACGGAGCAGTGGGTCTGTATCCGGCGTGAGGTCTGCAGTTGTCACACGGCGTTATGATGGTGATGGCGAAGCAGAGCAGAGGTGGAGGTGTGAGGAGAGCTGCGTTTTGCTTCTGCTCGTGGAAATGTCAGGAGATATTTAGGCTGAAGCTGTCACTGCTCCTGCTGCTTGCACTAAGGACAGGGACAGTGTAAGAAGGAAGTGTAAGGCAGAATGCATTTTAATCTGTTTTAAAGCGAAACTACTCAGAAAACTCAACTTTTTAGAGCTTTTAAACAAAACTGGGCTGATATTTGGACTTTTTTTTAACATATCGCCTATTGATATTTTGTTTTTGGTCAATCTGCAAGCTCAAAAAATACACAAAAGCTTTAATTTTAACACTTTAATAGGAAGAAATATGACTACACAGCTTCTTTTGTGTAAAGAAAAGGGCTGCGGGTGAGTTTGTAGTAAATTTTAGTGACATAATTTGAGGAAAATCGTAAAAATGACATCTGCGGATATTGACGTCTACATTTCCAAAGCGCAAAACCACCTTGTGATGTCACGAAGAGGTAGTTTGTGAACAGCGAGCAGCTCCTTTTACCTTTAGTGAAGCTTTAGTAGTTGTAGCGGTGATTCTAGTGAAGGTTTGTGGAGTTTAAAAGCGCAACGGAGCACTTCCTGTATGACCACGTGACATCACAAGGTGGAGAAGAACTCTAAAAATGTGTGAATAAAACTAAAACACAACTCCAGGTCTGTTTGTGACATGGAAATAACATTATAACAGATGAGAAAATAGCGTAATATGAGCCTTTTAACAATAGTGTAACGCAACTGCTACAAATATACACAGAAAACGAATCATTTTCTTACCAACTCTTTTTTTTTTTAATACAATATATAGTAAGTTAGTCTGCTTTGAAATATGCAGTATTTTCCATCCACTTGGGCAAGGCTCCCTGGAGTTGGTTAAAGCACAAACAGACTTATAAATAAAAGAACATATTTCTGATTAGGCACATCAATGCATCGCCATGTGTGCACAGTGTTTACTATGAAGCATGGGCACTAATGAAGCATAAATAATGTATGTTCTGTACATTTATTCTTGGCGTCGAACACCGGAAACTCAAGCTTCTTTACGGTTCTTTTAGTTTGGATTTAATCACGTTTATCAAAGCGTTATTACGTTATTTTCTCATCTGTTATAATGTGGTTTCCTCGTCACGAACAGACCTGGGGTTGTGTTTTGTTTCATTCACATGTTTGACACACAAATCCTGCGTGTATATATAAGCTGAGCTCTTCTGTTCCACCTTGTGATGTCACGTGGTGATACAGGAAGTGCTCCACTGCGTTTCATACAGCTCCACACACAACTTTGCTAGAATATTTCGGGTCACTGCAGCCCTGGAACTGCCAATCTTTATGAAACAAAAGGTTAAATGTAGTTTTGTTCACTTGGAATTTACCCTTTCGTGACATCACAAGGTGGAACTGAGCAGACAGGGGGCACTATTAAGCATTTTTAGCCTGTTTGAGTGTCCAGGGAGTGAAAAATAAAGCAGACAGAAGCTCTGTTTAACACACTGTAGAGTAAAAGTCTCGAAAAAATGTGTATTGTGTAACTTTTCTGGTGGAGATGTTTATTTTTCTAGGTATTTTTGAATTATAAATCCACCTGTAACTGAATAAATGTAAGGTAGTGCTTTTTAATGTCATATTGTGGATGAGGTATCTATAGAAACAAGAAGGTGACGGACCCCCAACCAAAAAATCGCATAGTGGAGCTTTAAATAAACTGTAAAGGTGTAGTTTGAACTGAAAAAAAAACAAAAACAATAATTTCCACATCTCAGACAAAAAGATGAACAATCCAGTCTGTTTACGTGAGATCCATCTTGACAAAAACTTGTACGATCATTACTAGTCCATAAACACTTTCATAATTTATAACCGAAATCAAGTTTAGACGTTTTTTTAACCCAGACACCAGAGTCACATGACCAGAAAGTAGTGAACTATGTGTCTGAAAACTCAAATCTGCACTAAAACTATATCAATCCTTTGTGCGTCGTTGTGCTGCAAAAAGTTTAGTTTGTGCTGCTTTAGTTTTGGAGATATTAACGATTCTTTTAAAGGTCAAATAGCCTCCAGGAAGGTTTAAAACGCCCTAAAACGCTCCAATCATTTGTGCTTTGTTTGTGCTGTAAAAAGCTTTGTTTGCGCAATTATGGTTTTTAAAACATTAGCAGTTTTATTTTGAGCAGAGAAAAACAGGCAGAGGATTATAAGAAGTGCTTGTATTTCGTATATTTCGTCATTTTGGTCCAGCTGAGGGCAGCGGCTTTAGCAAAACTCTGCAAAACTAGTGAAAATGAGGCCGTGGAAAAGTAGGTATCGATCTTTAATAAGTTGCTTTTGATTCATATTTTATTTAAGCGAGGAGTATCTCTGACGTTTGGCCAAACTATGGACATCAGGGCCCTTACGCTCCACCTACAGGACGTACTAAAGACAACAGGACGATGCAGTGAACGAGGGGTTACGGGCATCAAGCGTCAACTTACCACCGACATGGCACGAGCAGCACAGAGATACAGGCAAATGTGAAGGGCACAGAATGGCAGGAGGTGGGTGCAGCGTGTGGCATTTACCGCCAAAGACTGAAGGCTGATCTTTAGCAAAAACCAAACACTCGGCAGAATGTTTGGACGTGAGCTTTTATACACTTCCCATTGTTATTTTTCACTTCATTTCGAGCACAGACGGATGGTGAATGAACACGTCTGAAGAGGTAATAGAGAAATACGCCGTCGCAGTCCACCTCAGCCACGCTGCTGCTGAATTATACAAGTTTGGACACACTTTTGCTTTTATGTTTCTTTTTTATTTCCATGATTATTGACATTGTAGATTCTCACTGGAGGCAGCAAAATGAACGACATGTGGAATTTAGTGAACTCAAAATAACTCCAAACTTGTTTTAGATTAACTAATTAAAACAGCCTTTGCTTTGAACCCTGGTTTGCACTTTAAGCATTTCTTAACCCTGAAAAGGCACAGATGTGAAGTGAAACTATTTCAGGAGACTTCAGTGCTGTCAACAGAGTAAATGGTGCACACTTGATTTTTAAAGTGCCTATGACTCATTTCACTGAAAGACGCAGTTAAGTTCATCATATTTAAGATTTAACTCAACATTGAATGTTTTTTCTCCCAGTTTAGCACTTTTTTAAGTTTCCAGTTTTACTTTTTTGTTGGAAATCATGATATCACAGTAGGGAATGCCACAGCAGGTATAGGCCATGTAGAACACTGGGCCAAATCTGAACTATTGTACACAGAAATGAATATTTGCAGAGCGGCTGAGCTGAGCTGAAAGGCAAAGCTCTCGATTCACCGGTCAGTCTACGTTCTACTATACGTAGTCTACTATGGTCATGAGCTCTGAGTAGTGAAAGGAAGGACGAGATCGCAGATACAAGCAGTCGAAATGAGTTTCCTCCGCAGGGTGGCTGGGCGCTCCCTTAGAGATAGAGTGAGGAGCTCAGTCATATGGGAGGAGCTCGGAGTAGAGCTGCTGCTCCTTCATGAGGAGCTGAGGTGGCTCGGGCATCTTGCCCAGATGCCTCCTGGGGGCCTCCCTCGGGAGGTGTTCCAGGGAAGACCCAGGACATGCTGGAGGCTATGTCTCTAAGGTGGCCTGGGATCCCCTCTGGGTTAAAGAAAGTCAGGGAGTCACTGCTTAGACTGCTGCCCCCGCGACCCTGCCCTGGATAAGCAGAAGGTTATGGATGAAAAAAATCTAAAATATAAATATAAGAGTGTGAATATACTGCACTACCACATAACTTTTGTTCTATTTAATTAAATTTGTGCGTGTGCGTGTGTGTTTAAGGGAAGGGAAAGGTTAGGGGTGGGCAGTATATGTTATTTTACATTTGTTTTAGGTACTGTTTTATGTTTTATGTTTTTGTGTTTTGTTTATTATTGTATTTTGTTAAATGTTATAAATGTTATACTTTATAAAAATAACTAGTAGAAGTAGATGTAGGAATAGACTGAGGTTTAGTATTTCTGTCCATAGTCCGGTGTGAGTTTCCAGCCTTCAGACTTCCTGCCACTACAGGGTTATTTCATGACCACTACCTCCAAAAGTCACGTCAAAGTCTCCAATTAGAGCACACAGCACCGCGGGAGGGGGCAGGGAGGGCATCCAAAACTCCATTTCACCAAACAACAAAATAAGAACTACCCCTGAAGTAGTTTTGTCAGAAGTGTCGAAAATCAGACGTGAACCTTTCAGTGAACCTTTTCTGAAGCTTTAGAAAGTTCTTTAGCTGTATCAGAACAAGTATAAGAGCAGATAGACTAGTATATGGACCACTGAGGGATTACACAGCACATGGGGCATATCCTGGTCAAATAAAAATCTAATAAAAATACTAAAATAAATACTAAAAATAATATAAAACAAAGTGCTATACTTTCCAAGTTCAAGATTATGTAAAAAAACCAAAAAAAAGCAACAGGCACTGGAAAAAAAGCATTCGGGTATTCCTATCCAAAAGTATCACCACAAACATACATAAAATTAGTTCTTCTTTCAAACAGAAACCACTTTCCACTTTGTGATGTCATGTGGTGATACAGGAAGTGCTCCACTGTGTTTTTAAACTCCATACACCTTGACTAGAGTAGTTTGGACAATTTCAGCCCTAGAATTGGCAGTCTGTAAAAGTGCCGCTTAACTAAAGGAGCATTAACACTGATCCATGTTCAAATATAACTCAAAACAAATGTGCAGCAAATGATGAACATGCTCTTGTTTGATAAATAACTTTACTCTTTTACTGCGCGTTACCCGGATGGAGGTGAAGGATTATGGAGAACTTTATGCAGACTTGTTTGGCTTCATCTCCATACTGGATATACACACCACATTTGAGAATCACACTTGACCAGGACCAAGAAGGAAGACGTTGGGGGAGTTTGTTTCATGTTTTCAGTTTGGCTTCAAACTTGACACAGACCCAGCAGCCTGTGCCTGATGTGGAGTTATTATTATGCACAACACTTTGACTTTGAGACACTAAACAGCCCACACTGGAGACTGGATGTGTTTTCAGATGGATAGAAGTTTCACACTGTTTCTTCAGCTCTAAGTAAGTGAGCATCTGCACTGTTGTTAAATAACAGTTACATAAAAATCTTGATTTATTTAACAAGTCCTAGTTCGAATAGGAAAATACACCAAGTTACACTGAAGTTAAGAAAAAAAAACTCTTAATAAATACATACAACTCAAACTATCTTGCATGAATTCAATTACAATTATTTATTAGTAAAAATATTTTGATAACATGTCTTACTGTCAGTGACGTCACCTTTACGTAGATCTAACCTATAAACTTGGCTTGATCGGTTTGTTTAATGCCAAACTGCACAGCATTTCCATAGAAACAAGCAGACGGTGGACCCTCTACCAAAAAGTTACACAGTGCAACTTTTAAATCCTTTTAATATGAGCAATTTACACTTACTTAGATATTACTTTTTGCAGTTTTAGTATCGATTAGTAGCAAATTTTTGATACTATTGACAAACCTTCCAGGAATACAATAAAAGCATGTATTTAGGTGAAGTTTCTTTGTATCTTCTTTTCATTTTAGCTGTATTAAACTATGAAAAGTCAAACGAATAGCTCCTCGCATGAGCTACTAAAGATTCTCATTGGCTCTTTTTACGCATCTGGACATCTATCAGATGATTATATAATGGATTCCTCTTCATTTATCAACGCCTCTGCATTAAACGACTTTTGCATATTAATTTATTCTGATATTTGTGCCAAACACCTCCTCTCTATGTTCCCTATCACTTCGACTGCGAGCACACCTACGATTCGCTGGCTCCGTGCTACAGCGATTGCATAAGAAAAAGGCCAACATTACCTCACAGGAGCAGCCTGTCGCGTAGACGTGATGCTGCTCGGCAAAAAGCAAGATCTGGGTAATGCTTTGGTGTAAATGGTGAATACAGTATTAAACTAATCCCTCTTGCATTCACAAATCTAACCTAAGTCTCCCTGGAGATTCATAACGGGACCCTCGCCCTTTAAATTAAAAACATTTTGCTTTATTTGAGTAACAGGTGAAATGATTCTCTAATGGAATAACTGTATTATTCTTAAATAGAGCAACATTCATTTAGTTTCTTATTTTAAGTGCAAAAAGAAAAGTAGCAAGATGCATTTTCATATTTTAAGTTCAAAAAAGACTTGTTCCATTGGTATAAATTTGCTCAAATCATGATTCTTAATTATCGCAACATGGCTTTAGATTTCAGTTTACAGTGTGCCGACTAAAGGCCGCTAAACACTGCAGGATTTTTACGCACACAAAAAGCGCACACAAACAACGGGATCTGTTTGTGGACCACAAGATATAAAGTTGTGAGCACGATCACGTCAGCTGTAAAACCACTCGCTCTGAGACTCTTAAGTGTTCGAAAGATCAAAACTCTGCACTTCTAGCTTAGATAAAAGTCAAAACTGTGTTATTATTAGTTGTGAAATGTGGTGCAATACTTCAGATATATGATTTTTAAACTATAAACAACGATAAAGTCCACAAAAAGTAGAGTCACTGTCGCTAATCTGCAGCTTCACCTCGATATGTGGATGTAAACAGACACACGTGAGGAACTACTTTCACCTTTTTACTTTTAAAGAACGCTTCAAACTGGATTAATAGTGCGGTTTTGTGGACTGGATGTCATTATTTGCGGATTATAATGTGGATGAGATGCTGCCCTTTAAATTTACCACTTTACGAGAGTCTACGTCTTCTCATTATTTTCACTATATGCTGAGTTTGTATGATGCATCTCGGTGTCCATCGCTCGTTATCGTAGCGTTGCTGATGTTTGGTGGTTATGATCTGAGACTGAGTCCGCACACATTAGAACCAAAATCGCACACAAAGACACAAAAAGTCAGAGAAATCACTGCCAAAATCGGGCAAATTCTCCTGTAGTGTGTGTCGGCTTTAAGCTTGTCCAAAGTATCGAAAATCAAATACTAATCAATACTAAAACTAATATCAAAACCTACCTGGACCACTGAGGGATTACACAAATATAAAACCAGATGGGAATATAAAAGAAAGAACTTGTATTTAATGTTAAAAATCACATTCTATTGTCTAAAGAGAGATTTTATTATGTTGTGGTATTGGAATCAGTATTGAGAATCTAGCCTATTCCTGAGTGCTTTTTAGTATTATGACAGCCCAGGAATATTTT
Organism: Scartelaos histophorus; assembly: GCA_000787155.1. Lineage (NCBI taxonomy): Eukaryota > Metazoa > Chordata > Actinopteri > Gobiiformes > Gobiidae > Scartelaos > Scartelaos histophorus. The sequence goes on along the minus strand of JACN01082527.1, from coordinate 3,986 downwards.
TGTGAAACTACTCGCAGATATTTAAACCATTTGAATCAGAGAGACTTCGGAAAAACAAAATTATAATATTTTTGAAAAGGTGCGTATTGCGTTTCATTGCATCATTTAGTTAAAATGCAGGGGAAGACACAAAAATAAGCCTAATTGTGATTCTGCAAAACTATTACAAGTGAAATATGAAGAAAAGGGGAGTATTATACTTCAAAACACCCTACAAAACTTATACTGGGAATCTGCTACCATGGAGACACAATGGATCTGCCCGTAATGTTCCACAATGTAGTATTAAACTTATATAAGATGCATTTATTCAATTATGGGTGTTTTTATTGCTCAAAAATACCTACAAAAACATCTTTACAGATCTGGCCTGTAAATTGTGGTTTACCTGGTGATGTCTTCTGATTGTTTCTATGGAAATTTAAAAGTTTAATGCCATACTTTGGAATATTGGAGGTAAAGCAGTAACATTTAGTACCCTTAAACGACATATTAGGCAAAATTAACTCTGGTGAACTTTTAGCTATAGTGTTGACACCTAATCCAAAAACAAACCTGGAGTTGTGTTTGTTTCATTGATCCATTAGTCCAAAGTTTTCTCTTTTTTTTAAACTGAAAAAATGCGCTGTTTGCATTTTGCCTGGATTGTTACGTCACAGGTACAAATACAGCTCCTTCACGTAGAGCTTTAAACCCATGGCTCTGTTAGCATAGCATTCACATTTTCCAAGTGCTTCATTCAACGCTAAATGACGCTAAAACAAGCAGAAAACAAAACTGAAGTGGGTCAGATGAAAAGCGTAAATGAAGGTTATGCTTGAAAATGTGGAAAATGACGTTGGTAAGTTTATAAATTCGCCCGTATTCGCCCGTTAATTGCAGAAGACGAAATGTGCCAGCCGGGCTTCCGTAGGTGGTCATATGCTCTGATAACTGCAGCCATGGAGGTGTGTAATTGAAATGAGTCTGATGCTGTGAGGAGTGACTTTTTGTGAATGAGTCTTGTTTGGCCACGGTGGAGTTTGTGCATATTTAATAAGGTGGCTCGGGCTCAGACTGGACTACGTGCTTCTTGTGATCTGATTTTTACTGACTTTAATAATGTACCCATCATAGACTTTATATTTAGATGGACAGAGCTAACACGCTAGCTGTAGTGTTCGAAAAACAGGAAGTGAACAAGGCCGCAAAGTGGTTCTTCTTCAAGCTCTGCAACTGATTTTTGACTATTAAAAAATCATTACCTGACTGTTACTGTTGTGCCAAAATACCAAATGAGCAGGTTTGAGCCCCGCAGTTGGACAATCCCCTGTACTCACAACACCCGCACTGCAAATTTCTCTGATCTGGCCAAGATTTTGAAACTTACTTCAGGTTATTCACCTTGTTTTCAGATTGGTTATCTATTTACTAGTTCTGAATTGGATTAATTCTAGTCTAGAGGTAGTTCATTTTGAGATAAATTGTCAAGAAAAAAAAAATCTTGCTGCATGGACAGATAAGTCATTTTCAGATTTAAGTGTTTATATTTTAAATTATGGACAGGCTTTTTTGCAGTGCACAGTAGCTAGCAGGTGGGAGGTGGGAGGGGATAGGTTAGCAACGCCATAGGTATGCACAAGGTCAACGCTTAAAAAATGTCACCCCTTTCTTTGTAACTGCTATTTTGAGTCGTCATTTTGGTTTTAAAATGTTCATATTAACCTGTTCTACACAATCCAGGTGTTTTTAATGTCACTATTTTGTCCCGAGGTCTCTCCCATTAGCATTAGCAGCAGGTTCATTGACAGAATAAGTGCCCGCCCTCAGCCAAACCACCACATTAATGGTGCGTTCGACCATCCAACATTGCCGACACGCACTGACACGCCCATTTTACTTGGACCGCTTGACTCAGAAGAGCTCGGAGTAGAGTCGAGCAAAGTTTTCAGAAATCAAATCCAAGATGCTGCGCCCAGTGTCACTTGTATGAACTGTTTTCATTGTGTTTGGACACTTTGGTGGTTTAAATGACACTTTAAGTCGCTCGTGTTACTGCAGTATCGCCCATGTTTTAAGCCCTTTTCCTGCTAGCTAACCCGCCAAAATGAACTACTTTTGCCAACTTCACTTCACTAATATACTGAATTATACTATTTATACTGAATTCTTCCTTGAGGTTGTGTAGTTGAAGCACAGACTTATTTTGGAGCCTGGTTCTCCTAAAGCAGCAACAGCTTCAGGGTTCCCGTCCCTGTTTTTCTCGAACTCGGACACACAAAACATAATAAAATGGTTGAAGCGTGAACGTGACTTATCCGAGATCCGAGTCAGATGGATAAACAAACGCAGCTTGAGTGTGAGGGGGTGTTTACCTTCAACAACCCCGCCTCTGATTACAGATTATCCACTATAACCACTATCCTCGATGAGCTTCATTTGACTGAACGCAAGACACTTCTTTATACCGTCTATGGAGCCCACAGAATCATCTATAGAGTAGCTCCGTCTGCCGTTATTATTTCACGAAGAAAATATGAGCTCAGACTGTCCTCGCCCCCGTCATCCTCGGTGTATTGTAGAATAAGTACAGTGTATTGATTGACTGTGCTCCATGGGCCCCCAGCCTCAGCCTCAGCCTCCGTCAGGGGACACATCCGCCAGAGCCTGTCTCGGTCCAGCCCAGTCAATTCAATCAGGAGCAGACAAAGTAAGACCCGCGTGTGCAGTAGATATAAGCTGTAATGGATGGATCTCACCCCTGAACTGTGTAATTGGTCTATATATAGTCTGAGATGGTTTACACACTGGGGACATGCAGTAAAAGTACATTAAGATTCCCATGTGTTTGGCCATAATGAGCAATAACATGGTGCATTTTTCTAGAATAAACTGTCAGGCATTTGAGTCCCATATGCTGTGATCTTTCTGATATACTGAAGGACCCATATTACGCAATTTTTCAGCCTTATAGACTTCTGTTTGATTGCAATTTATTCTGTTAAAAAGGTTAGAATTTCATGATAATTCCCCATATACCTATAGTACGTCTGAGCTCCATGGAGCCAAATCATTTATTAGTTATTCTGCATGTTTTTTATACTTAAAGTGTTAAAATATCATGTGGTGCGACCGTCCGCCCTTAACTACTGAATTTTAAACTTATTTAAAATGATTTTAAATCTAATCAAATTTATTTTCTTTCTTTTTTGGCATATTGTATAATTATAAGTGTTTTTTTTTTTTTCTATTTTAGCTTTCTTGAATAGATATTTCCCCCATAATATTCAAACAAATATTTTCCGAGCGTTTCCATTTTTTCAGATATCATGTTTTCATGTTTTCAAATATCAATATAATTTTCATATGACTCAGAACTTAGATGAACATTCCAACCATGTTTTAGAAAATAAAACAATTTTAAAGTTATTCTCAGTCGCACCACATGACATTTTTTAAGGTCGTAGCCAATTCATGTACATTAAAAACACTAAAAATGCTTAATATAAACGTCAAACACAGATTTATGCACCTGACATTGTAAATATTTGAAAAAGTTCAATAGAAACTACATTTTTTATCTTTTCATCTTTCCAGAAATCTTCTTGGTTTGTGACATACGAGTGAATAGAGTCTATAATCTCAAAAACTGGGAAATTCTCTTATAGAAAACAGACTGGGAATAAACTCAGAAACCGGGAATAATACAGAGCTGCACAAGTTGCAAACAGCAGATTTCAGATTCAGATTCTCTTGCCTGGTCAACAATCTGGCAAAGACTGAATGAACAGAGGGAGTTTATAGAGACGGTCCTGAGATTATTAGGAAATGAGCAGAGATGCAGGAAAACAGGGAGGCAGCAAAAGGACGACCGGAACAGACTGGAAAATGGAGCTGGACTGGGAAAAGCTATTAAACTTACTGATCCAACAGATGCAGAAGCTCACGCCTCACAATATATGATCATAACAAAGAGAAATAATATAAATGTAATAATAAATTCTAAA
>JACN01072375.1:0-19589 GCA_000787155.1 Scartelaos histophorus | reverse complement strand
GACATATTTTTGTTCATTTGTTTAATTTCTCTCTCCCCAAAATATTAACACCGTTAAAAAAACAACCAAAAAAGAACTATATCCCAGCGCGTAGATATAAGCGAGCCCAGCAGCATCTAACCTGTTGATTGAGCTCTTGCCTGAGGGTGACGTGCTGTGTCCTCTGATGGACTTAAAGCTGTTGAGTTCAGTTGTTTAAGTGAGTGTGTCCAGAGCAGTGAAGTGACCCCAGACTGACCACAGCTGTCTGACCACCACCAATCACACAGTGCAAGTTGGGTGAAGAGTCTTGCCCAGTGACACAATGGCAGAGTACTGGTTGGAGTTTATATAGATTAATAGATAGCAAATGTCAGGTTTGTGAGTGAATGTTGTCTTATTGCCTGATTCAAGCAGACACAAAAAACAGAATGGTAATTTGCTGAACATATAAAAAACAATGTACAAACATTTATTTGGGAGGGCATCCAAAGTGATTTGAAGCTACAACCAATCACTGTGTCACATATCTGAAACTCTTTGCAATACAGGTAGTTCTACGACTACTTTGAAATATTCCAAATATTCCTTGATACATGTTTTAGCTTGAATGAGATAGAGTTTCAATACTCAATACCGATTCTGATACCACTATCATAATTAAATAGAATATGTTACCATGTGCTCTTATACTTGTTCTAAAACAGTTCAAGATCATTCTGAAGATACTCAACAAAGGTTAATTTCTGTTCTGTGATATTTTAGTATTGATACTTGTTGAAACGAGTCTCAATAATTCTACCATTGTTTAGAATCTGATTTCTGATACATTTTATAAAACTAGTACAAGACCACATAAGTCCCTTTGTCAAGCTGAACATCCAAACTGAGCAGATTCCTTCACTCCACAGCAGATGACTGAGGGGCCCGGCTCCAATAAATTATGAGCCATCAGTGGTGTTTTCTGCAGCGCCACCACAATCGGGCCTTTATGGAGAGCACCATGTGGACACAGGTTTATAGCACAATTCAGATCAGTATCAGTGTGGGAACGCCGCAGCTTTGGAGTCCACAGAGAGACAAACAAGAGCAGATTAGAGCGTTTCACCACAATCTTCTACGAAAGTTCAAGTGAAGCCCATCAGCAGATACAGGAGATGAGCGGCACTGAAGACATAAAGAACCTGCATTACTCTTATGGTGTTAACTGTCTCTGCAGGACACCCTGTTAGAAGCAATGGGTGACCAATGGGTGACCACAGTTTCTCTACCATCATAAAAAAATCAAAAATTGTTGCCGTTTACTGCTGTTATACTGTTTTGTATAAATATAAAACTGTAAAAAATAAATTATAAATGAATACAATCAGTAAATGACATATTTTTAAAAATTATTGAAAATTATTAAAAGACCTAAGAACAAAATCTATGGGAAAGACTCTATTAAACAACAAGGAGGAACTTGGTCAGGAGTATTTATACCTGGAGCCTTCAGTGTTTTTTTTAGACTTCTTTTAACATGCAGGACTTAGGAATCAGTATCACAACTTTGAGTATAGAAGATACAGAGGACATCATGTAGACGGCCTCTAAATGTGAACACTGCACCTCACTCAAAGTCATGTGTCAGCACAGATCCACAAAACATAAAACACAAGCACTAATGACATGAAATGGTTCATGGTGAATATTTGACGAATTTCAGGACAGAAAGGAATGTTCCCCTGAGCATCATCCCAGTGAAATGTAAAGTGTGATATTGCAGACAGTGCACATAGTGAATAATGAGCATTATGAGGAGCAGAAGAGCAGTGTGTATGTGGTCCTGAGGCTGATGTGTGACTGTGGAGGGACGTCTCTTAAACGTGTCTGACTGTAGAGCTCAGCTGTGGCAGTGAAGTGGCCCTCTCCATCGGTGCTCCTTTCAGCGGCGTGTGTGGACCAGAGGCTCAGGGCCCTCACACAGTAGGATCATGGAGCTCCTCCAGCTCCTCGCTCGCTCCCAGCCCCCGGGCCAGCAGCCCCCGGAGCAGCCCCGGCCCGGCCTTTGTCCCCCTCCCGGACGGCGCTTTCTGCTCCAGGAGCCTTAGACAAGGCCTCCTTTAATTGTGGAGCTGTGTGGAATACAGCAGGCACAAAGGGCCCAACAGAGTGTCCGGCCCCCAGACAAGGCTGGAAACAAGTGGTACAGGAATCCTGCAGAATGGACTGGTCCGGCTGATGTCACTGAATACATTTACCTACCTCAGAGCCCTTTCACAACATGCTTTGTTTTATTTGGACAAAACCACAAGGCGACGGGGGAGGCAGCCGTATCAATGGAGCGATGGAGCCGGAGGGGGAGTCATGATGAGAAATCACTGTTGTCATGGAAACGTGACCAATCAAAAAATATGGTTGAATTTAGTGGAGATGTAAAAAGGGTGTAAGATTAAACTTTGAGAGATGAAAGCCTCTATAGTCCATTCAGAGCTGTTTATACGGCCATCAAGAGAAAATCCAGATTAGGCACACAGGGGACCGCCGCCCTGATACTGTAACACAGCGCCACGTCTACGGCGGGCAAGCTACCCACTTTGTACAGTGCATAATTCTTATACATACATTGCAGACTTAAATGCCCTTTCTATAACTTCATCACATATTACTTCATGCTTCATAAAAGTAAAATCACAGACACATTCAGTGAGCAGTTCTCAGGAGCAGAGGGGTGGTCTCAGGCTGACGGACAGTTTACCTCCTGGAACTGAGCCAGAGGACACACACTGACAGACCACCATTCACACACACTAGTCACTAGAAGCTCTTTAGATTCACCAGGTCACACAAACATGAGGTCCTGATAATCAGTGAACATCACAAACTGTGGTTTAGGTTCTACAGAATGATAATATTGCCATCCATTTGGTGTCAGAAATGTTGTGGGTAAATTTGACTAATGTACTAGAGCTGCTGTAAGGCACAAATAGACTGAGAGACAGTTGTGGTGGAGCAATGGCTCTACTCTGAGCTCTAGTCAGAGACTCTGACTCCATGGTGTTCGCCCACAGACTTGAAAGTCGGTGAATTAACCTGGCTCTCCTGCAAATGTACAATGACATATCAGCCTCCGCATGGATACAACACAGTGTGCTTACAGTACATGTGTGATGTGTGTGTATGCTAATTAATACACACTATCCAGAGCAAATAAACACATTACGATAACTGATCTTGTCTGTCAATGTTGGAGTGAGAAGTCATACACCATGGACCTGCCTACGGGCTGGAATCTGAATCACATTTATATGGCAGCTGAGTGGCGAGTTCTCTCTCCTCACAGCAAGAAGGTTCTGGGTTCGATCCCCAGGTTGCCCAGGTTCTCTCTGAGTCTGGGTGGGTTTCCTCTGGACCTCTTTTTCCCCATCGACCCAAAACACGTAGCAAAGGTCATATTTTCCAATCAAGGTACCTCCAGAACAAGACAAAGCAACAAAATGTGGATATATGCAGGACTGTGACGCTCACGATGTGCCCCAGCAGCATTGAAGGATGGGTCAAATGCACAAGACAAATTTTCCTGCAGGGACAATAAAGTTTACTTTAACATTATTTGAATTTTGCAGTGCTGCACCAGTTTGTAGGTAAAACATTCAATATTACAAAGTTAAATACCATCGTGACACTACTTTTTAAGCACAAAATAAGGAGGAAAATACGCCTCGTGACCAGTCCTTTTGAGGTAAATTTAGGGTAGAATGGTATTTTTAAACAGCAAAAGGCAAAACAACCTGCCATCTGTCACTGCATTCTGGTCTCCTTTAAACATTTTAGATCTTTAGCACAGAGGCAATAAAAGCTAAGTCTTACTGAACTGTGGCTCTGCTTTGAATAGGCCAGAACAGTCATTGCCCGATCCCTCGTCAAACTCAAAAGAAACTCAAAGAAACCCACAGGAGAGGCCTCACGTTTAATTTTTAAAACCCAACTTGAAAGTGCAGAGGGAGCCACATTCACCAGGCAAAGTCTTTAAAGGACTAGTTAGCATGTAGATGATATGCATTCAAGCGCATTGTCACAGTATCTAAGTGTATTTACATGTTAATCTGAGCAGGGACACCATCGACTCCTGGTGCACCATGGGAATGTGATTTCTTTGTGTCAACCAGGTTCAAACACATTCCCGTAAAGACATGGATATTATGGGCAATGATCCATAACAGCAAAAACAACCCCAAACCTAAACTCAAATGTGCTCCACACAAGCAGGAGGGACAGGCCTGTGCTGCTGATGGAGAGGGCAGTTTTGAGAAAGCTCTGGGCAGGTTTGGCAGAATAAGTGTGAACTTTAGATGGCATTTAGCATTTTGTCCTGGCAGGACTCCTTTCAATGTGATGGAGCAGTGACTCTACTCTAAGGCCTGCTTCAATCACCTCTCATCTCCAAGAGAATCAGTATTTCCACTTAAGACAGAAGCTCTGTAAACGTCTGAAGATGCCATGGTTATATTTTGCCTCTCAAGTTCTCAAGTTAAACACTTCAGAAGTGCTTTATTTGAAGTAAATGATGGCATGCATTTTGTCTGTATTTCCTTTTTAGGACCAGTGGTGGCAAATGAAGAGCAAACTAAAAACATTGTAGATTAATCATCAGTCAACTTTAGTATAAATTAAAATATTTTCTTTATTCACTAACAGCAAATAATCCAATACTCACAGAATTTTACCTAACACAAGTATAATGCATTTAACCCCTTATTTTTATTCCTTAATGCAGCTGAAGCTGTATTAGATGTTATTTCTGTTTTTTTTTCTTTTTCTATGGTGTGTGGAGCCATGTGGCGCTGGTCCCAAGTGGATTTATCCATATCCACGAGTGTGTTTGCGTTTGGATTTATGAATGTGAAGATGGCCCATTCTGAAGCTCAAGATGCCTCACAAGACCAGCGTTTTGGCCACTTGTGCAGTGAAAGGCGCCCGGGGGTTGCCCTTTCAGCTCTGGAGGACCTCTAGCCGAGTCCCCTTCACTCAGGGAGATCAGCCGGCTCTGTTCCTGGACCCCTGTCTGGCAGGACGCCGCTGTTCTGGTCCCCGGCCTCCCTCCTTCACCTGCTAGATTAGCGCTCATCACTTATGCACATAATCCCTGGTTAGCGCATGTGATCTGGCGGCCCCTGGCTCACATGCTTCCTGGGTGGCTCCTGCGTCGTCATGGAGACCCTCATCTTCTCATGACAGTTAGCTTCAGTGGCGGCGCTAAGTCCCTCCTCAGCCTCGTCTCTGCGTCTCTTTCTGTCTCTAAAGCCTCTCTTTTTGTCATACACACGTCCATGTCTTTTTTTGGGTTGGAGCTTGTTCCCAGGGTTCAGATAAGAAACACATCTCGAAACGTATTCATCAGACAAAGGCTCTATGCCACTGTTTGGAATGACACCCACAAAAGTTCTTTAACCACAGTTTGTTCTTCATAGCAGCTAAGCTTATACTTATATCATGATTTTACAGTGTCATGTCCATTTCATGAATACAAACTCTTTGCTGTAAACCTGACTAATACACTGGCCTTCATCTTGTTTCAAACCAGATGGTAGAAACATAATTTGAATCTCACAACTCCATTCACTGTGCTCCCTCTACCACCTGTTACCAGAGAAATGGCCTCACACCTTTTATGCCAGAAGAACAATCCCTCTAAACATATTTGACAATAAATGACCGCTCCTATGATGCGCTCAGGTCGTCACATGTTCGCCGCTTTGTCCCTCGTCCTGTAAACACTGGACAAATGTTTTTGTTGCTGAAGTTGGGACACACTTGACGTCCGGTCTCCTTTCACTGTTGGCAGAGCGTCCCGTTCTCATGCTTTTGTACAAGCCACAGGCGGATGCATTGCTTCTATGTCTAATTTAAAGAGCCTATAGCGGTCCGAAAAAGGCCTGACCTGGTTTTATTGTCAGTCTAATCTGTAAGGTGAGATGCTCAGATACACTCTTTTCATTTGGGCCACTGTGGTCCTGTGAGTGGGGATTGGGTTTCACTGGAGCAGCCCTCAGCCCAGAGCATTAGTTTGTTTAAAGTGAGGCAGGTCCTGGGGGACGCACCGACCGGGGACGATGTGTGGCCCCACAGTAACAAGTGTCCCAGTGATAGGGCTGGTCCTCCCCCTGTGTGAACGCCGTGTGAGAGGCGGTGCGTCCGTGCCCTGCCACCTCCGCACAAGGCCCTCCATTGACTTCTAACCTGTTGAGGGCCCGAGGCAGACAAAGGGCCCTGGGGCGGGGCCCGTCCCTCCGACAAGCCTGTGAACAAACGGTAACACGGCTGCAACTGTCCACCCCCTGAATCACTGGATTTATTGACCAACCACAGCGCCCATTCACGCACACGGATCTATCATTTTAATGTCGGAGCGCTGGGTAAAAGGAAACTGTTACAAAAACAATTCTTGTGTTCGACATGAAAATTACAAGTATTGCAGGCCACGTATATGTGAAAATCTGAATCTTAAATCACCACATATGTGTAGAATGCCATCCCCTTGTTAGACAAAATCATTGCCAGTATTTTTCTAAATTCTGAAAACAGCCTAAAGTTTTGATGATTATATTACATACTGTATAGTAATTGTCCAAGGTCAAAATAAGCTCATTATTTTGATTGTTGAAGTACAACAATACCTTGCACTGTGGGCATTGCATCCTGTTGTTGCTACAGACGAATGCTACAGCTGGACTAGCAAGCAGGGCAAACATGGGAATGTGTAAAAACATCTTCAGTCATTTAACACCACACCTTGTAACTTTTCAGCCAAAAAATGTCTGCTCCACATACCTGACTCAACACTTGCCCAGGCGACATGCACTCCACAAGCTTTCCCCGGCTGAATGGTTCCAAATTTCTACAAAGAATGTTTCGAGGTATGGTCATATTTTATTCGAGATTATTACTGATGTATTTAGTTTTCTGCTTTTTCCTGGTTTCAGTCTAAGATAAGAAGACAGATGGTGATTTGGACTGGAGTGAAAGTGATATTTTACACAGGAATATAACAGTAGCCTAAGCTTATGCGCTTGGACAAGTTTTGAACCGGAAACCCTCAGTTGATGCACTGTACCACTATTCTAGCTGTGCAACACTAAACTACCATTATTGAAACAGAAAAAACAAAAAAACAAAAACACTATAGATGCCCAACACTTAAGAAAGGACCCTACCCCCCCTGCAATTTACCCCTCTGCCCATTCAGACCTGGGGCGGTGATAAAGGACGGCCAGCCAGGGAAAGGACCACGTTTGGGGACAGAAGGAGGAGAGGTCCAGGGTCACCAGCCTTTTAGCAGTTGTTAGATTCTTTGTGTCGTCCGTAAAAAGAAGCCAACCGTAAGCTAGCATCATGTCCGCCTTGTGTCTCAACCATCAATCACCAGGGCGACCCGAGCACAGGCCTCTGGAGAGGACACTGCCTCAGACTGATGACTGTCTGTTCAGAGAACACACAGGCCTGGTCTCAAGCCTGGTTTACTGGAACTATCTGAGAGGACAGTCCCAAGAAAGGACACAGAAACTGGATTCACACATAAAATAAACTGGAATGGAAGCCCAGTGAGTTGTTTCCATCAGCCTATATGAAAACCTCTGGGATTTATTTAAAATGACCTAAATCAATGTTAGCTGTGTATTGTTTAGTCAGATTAAGAACATTTATTCTAGAATTTCTGATGATTAAACAAATCAGGCCATAAACACTGTTTCAGTGGCAGACATAGGACATACCTGGTTTTACATAATATCATAGTATATAACTGCTAAGTAAGAAGACCACATGCAGTAACACAGGGGAGGGCAAATATATTTTTCATGGAGCCTCATGAAACAAAAAAAATTGTGGAGGACTGCACCAACTCAATTCTGAATAATATTAATTATATTTTGCTATAAAAGCATTAAACAGCATTGTTTTGATGCGCTGGTAAGAGTTTATGTAACGACTAAGCAATGAAAAAGTGAGGCTGTCTTACAAAAATGTAATTTAAAAAAAAACACCTTTAAAACAAAAGCAATGCAGCTTTAGTCTATGCATGAGGTAAAATTATAAAATGTTTATTTTGTGATTTCAAATTAGCTTAAACAAGTCAACCAAAGCCCATATGTGGCCTTGGAGCTGTACAATGCCCAGGTCTGCAGTAACATATACATATACATATACATATACATAAACATATCACATCTAGCATAACTTAGTCATTTTCTGTCAAAATAGAATTTTTGTTACAACATAGGTCAACAATTATACACTAATAACATAGCCCTAATAGTAAAGAAATGATGTATAGGTCCAACATAAAGATATCTTAGGCTACTTAAAACCGGATAAAGACATATCAGCAAAAGTTACCTATCCAGAAGTAATTTAGCTCCAACGCATCAGTCTTTAGACCCTCGTCTGCTTCAGTGCAGCCGTGGCTGGAATGAATCTCCTAAAATCACCGTCGTTTGACTTCACTCCTTTTCCCCTTCACTTCTCCTTTCAGCGGCCTCAAAAACAGACTTTCTTTTGTGGCGAACTGGTAGTAGATTCTTGTCTGTCATTGCAACAAACTTTATGCTAACTGCAAGGAAGCTACAGCATGAAAAAGCTGCTAAGAACCGCTGCTTTGGTTTTGTAAACAGCGTGTTGCGTCTGTGGAGTGCATAAGAGCTGTACGTAAACCACGTAATCCTAGCACGCCAGAGACTCAGTTACGCTATTAGAGTAGAGAGTTTATTGAACCCAACAGCCAATAGAAAGCAAGGAAGCCTCATTTTCTATTATCTGGCCCCACAGAAAAATTGAACATTTATTCTACATTAGTAAATAGTAGACATATAATATTGACTTAATTATTTCATCACAGCAATGTAATCAATTATGACAATATTGTATATATTTTACTTATATTTATACTACTTCTAACTTTCAAAAAATGTAGTAACAATTACTCAGTACATTCATGACACTTAATACTGAGTAATAGTGAATACTAAGTAAATTGTACCTGATATTACAGCAGTAAAATGTACTTAAAACCTGCTAATGCAAACTGTTATGAGGAGTTTTTTCTATTAAGTGCATCCTATATTTGAGTTATGTACAGCTCTGGAAAAAATAAGAGACCACTGCATTTTTTTACATTCTTAAATCAGCATCTCTACACGTATGACGTTCCATTCCAGCGTCTGTTGAATCCAACATAAGTTCACCTCATTCTGCTTCATGAGGAACTGATGAGGTGATCACCTCAACCAAACCTGATTTAAGGAGGAAAAGGATAAAAAGCACTGCTGTGTTCATGGAAGCTGTGATGTGACTTATTCTTCCGAAGTTATTGTGTTGTTTTAAAATGAATATGATCTTCTTTTTTTTTTTGCATTACAACAAAAATCCTCCATACAACCTTTAACCTTTAATTTTATTTATTAGTTTATTTGAATGGAGACAATGAACATTAATAAACATTTCTGCTAAAATATTAGCTACACACCTAGTTTCCAACTGTAGTCCCCAGGCCTGGTGTGAAATGCCTGCACAAAAGACAATATAAAAATATCCAAAGTACACCTCTGGAAAAAAATAAGAGATTACTACATTTTTTAAATTAATTTTTTTTCCCCAATATCAGCATCTCTTCATGTATTTTGACCATTTATCATTTTCTGCAAATAAATGCTCTAAATGACAATACTTTTATTTGCTGTCAGTAGTTTATAGAATGAAGTGATAACTGATCATCACGTCTCTTTTTTTTCAGAGCTGCATATGTGCAGGTCGCCCAGGTCAGTCTTTCGCTGCAGCAGAGGTTTACGATTCATTACCGCCGCACACTTTTACACGCTCTTGGTTTTTTTAAACATTAAATACCCAGTAGTTTACTCTACTCTTATTTCACCAACTCATGCTGTGAAAACTCAACTTGGGTGTGAGACAACTTTTCAGCCATTTCTTCCCAAATCTTCTTAAGCAAAAACAAAAGAAGAGGAAAGAAAAAAAGTTTGGGATTAAATAACAAATAGAGACATTGCCCAATATGCTGAAAATGTCTTTAGATGAGTTCAAGCTGGAGGCAACCTTTAACAGTGCGGGGCTGGCTGTGAGGAAGAATGCCTGTGTATTTAGTGTCTTTATGCCCATCTGTTACTGCTGCACCACAAAAGCAATACACCAGTGAGTACACAGAACCCCATATTGCATTGTGAAGAGGCTACACTATCCCCAAACTGCAAGTCAAACATTCACCCCGATAAGCTGGAAATCCTAGCACGCAAAACTATTTACCCAAAAGATGATCCACAAGGACTCAAATTCATGACACCTCCTCAAACGCATCATGAATATTCCGTGCGGGGCATTCTTTTCTATGGATACAAGCGTTAGCCCCCCCGTTGTATTCAAAGTGTCCCTTCTAAATCCGCCCATTCACCACACAGGCCCTGATCTCCACATGAAATGATAGCTCCAGCGCAGGGCTTTAAGCGTAACATATGCCAGGCAGAGACGAGGCTGGGAAAGCTCATAATTGGTCAGTGGAAACCGGGGACTGCCCCCCACGACGCACGCAAGAGTGGCTTCATACACTGATTTATTAGCGAGCAGAAGGGACCGCCCCAAACATGACAAAAATTAAGGTTTATTCTATGGTAGTCTGGATGTTAAAGTTGACTCTTGTGATCTTTACAACATGTTAGAATGATTTTTCCTCATCACAAACAGACCTGGAGTTGTGTTTGGATATGTTTAATCAGCAAATCTGTGCATTTAAACTCCATACACCTTCCTTGGAATCATTGGAACTACCGATCTCTGCTGAACTAAAGGTAAAAGGTAATTGGAATGGAGCATTTTGAGGTTTGGAGATGTAAACTCATGAATAAACTAAGTGCAAATGAAACAAAACACAACTCCAGGTCTGTTTTTGAGGAGGTAACAACATCATATCATGGCTAAAAGCTCAAAACAAGCAATTTTGTTTAATATAGGACTTTAGAATAAGTACTACAATGGTAGCTGAACCTGGGTTGACTGTGAATTAACCTGAAAATAGAGGATACATACAAGTTTTTCTTATTCATGACTGGCTGCAGGTGCTGGAGTTTACATAGTGACCATTCAGATTAGAGAGAGCCCTTTTAAGTTTAAATCAACTGGATTTCAGCACTGGAACTGGCAACCCATATATAAGAGACATATAAAAGACACAAGCTCATTGGAAAATTAACTGGAAAACCAAAATTACAAACCAAATTATAACATAAAAAACTTGGCCATCATATCCAATGTTTTGTAACTAAGAATAAGTTAAAGCCATATAAGATTTGAACATTTACTCTGTATCTGGGGACAGTTATGTCATGGAATTTAATGGAATTTAAAATCAAAATCATTTAAATATTGTGTAAATACTGTGTTCTTTTCTTTCACTTTCCATTAGTATTAAATGTCTGTTGCCCCCTGGTGGTAACTGTTGGGAGTGAAGACATGTGTAATGACAAATTAGCAGCATGGCTATTGTCAACATTAAAATAGACTTTCTATTGTAATCCAGAGCTGAAATAAAACAGATATGAGACCATGTGTTGAGATGTACTCTTGGTTTCAATGGCCCCCTCTCACGTAATCTTAAAAAAGTCTGTTTTTGGTGAGCAAATATAAAAAAATAAAACAATTCTCAATGGATAAAATCTCACAAAAGCTGATTTAGTCTTTTTTAAGAACAAATAATGTAGCACAATCTTCAAACATATTATAAAAACTACAAAAATATTAACAATTTGTCTCTGAAGGCATTTTTACATTATTATCTACAACAATAAGTCAAACAGTAGATTAACAAAATAAAATCAGTTGTTAAAATCTTTCACAGCAGCATATCTTTACAAACAGATCATTATTTTGATTTCATAACATGATTCTGATGTACAGTACCAGTAAAATATGGAATGATTTTGAGTGGGTATGACAAAAGTAATAATCAATATAAAAATCTACTCAAACTTTCAGCAAACCAGTCATACATGGAAAAGTATGTCATTTTAGAATATTTGCATAGAGAAAAATGACGGAATTCGATGTTGAGGAAAAAAAAAAACTATACAATATTATTGCAATTGACTTTTGTAACTAAAACTAACACATTACCACTCCTTTCTTTGACAAACTAACATATAAAATACTCCATTCTCATTAAAAACAAGGCCTACATAAGTCATTCCAAGAAGGAAGTGAGATGAGGGCACTTCTGGCTCCATCAACTTTGAGGCAGGGGAGACAATATTCTAATGTAAAGTCACTTGGAAACAAACTGCTGCAGTGAGCCTTGTGATTTTGGTCTTAAAATGTTTGTATTAACGTGTTCAATATGATCCTGGTGCTTTTATTTAGCTACTTTGGTCACAAATCAATTCCAATTGCTAATATGGAATTCAACTCCAAATTCCAGGGTTTTAGGGGCCCATCATTATTATTTGACCCTTTCCCTATCATTTTATGTAAGTGAGGGGCCTACATGAAGTTTCTTGCCCCGGGCCCCCAAATGTCTGTTGATGGGCCTGGCTATGGAGCTATACATTACACTCCTTTAGTCCACTTCCTTATACAGTCTATGATGTGGATGGACTTTCACACATTCAGAACTGAAAAATGGACAAAGGACGTTATAATCAAAATATTTAGGAACGGGTGAAGCAAAACCAGGTCTTCTGTAAAAAAAAAAATAATAATTAAAGGCGAAAAAAAAAAAGTGATATGCAAACTACAACAAATAACAAAAATACAGTTCGGCACATGGAGGACACATAACATAATATAATGACGGGTGGTTAATTCAATGAACATTTCGACGTGAATCTACTTAAACTGATTTTGATAAGGCACAGACTCGATACTCGATGGTCAGATTTCTTTAGACAACAGAATGTGATTTTCAACATTAAATCGTTGAACTTTCTGCTCTATTACCATCTGGTTTTATATGTTTAATTCCATAGTGGTCCATGTGCTCTTATACTTATCATATACTTATAATACTTATAAATCACTGTCAGGATATTCAGGTTTTTCCTTCTGGCCTCAATGGTCAGTGAGTATTTTTTTAGTATCAGTACTTGCTCAAATGAGTAGTCCTACCTAGTTTTGATACTGGTTTAAAATTAGTATCTGATTTCTGATTTGACAATCTTAGTTCCTCAAAAAATATACAAAATAATAACATCAAAATGTTACTTTAACGTCAAAAGCCTTGTTTGGACAAAGTAGCTAACAGTCAGATCAGAAATATGAAAATGAATGCATTGTTAATTTTGGCAAAGCTGTGTTTTTGGCATTAGAGTAATGGTCCACTTCAAAAACTACAGAGAACTAATTTATATAGTATTTAGTGTGGTGGAAGAAGTACTAAGTTTTGTTACTTAAGTAAAAGTACAGATACTGGAGCAAAAAAAAGAAAAAGAAAAGAAAAATCTACTCAAATACTCAAGTAAAAGTATTACAGTACGTGTTTAAAAATGTACCTAAAGTTTCATGCAGATTTCAGATGCAGTGATTTGATAAAGCTTTTTGCTGAAATTCGTCCAACAGAAACAATTGTATTAATCTGTTTAATAAACCCTCAGTCTTTTCAGCAAACCTCAGATAATAAAAGTCTAAATATTTCTACTTTTCAGTTTTAAAATGTAGAGGAATAGAAAGTACAGATATGTGCTCATAAATGTAGTGAAGTAAAAATATCCATCTTAACATTTACTTAAGTACAAATACCTGAAATGTACTTTTACTTGTTACGTTCCACCTCTGATTATTTTATAATTATGAAATCATTAATGTTACAATACTGAACAGATTTTTTTAGAAGAAGAATCAAGTATGTTGTGCCATGGTTACAGTATCCAAGGTAACTGTCGCTAGGGAGTTGGCCTACAGGGCATGTCCCAGGATGAAGAAACCTGAGCACCCAGACATAGGCAAAAAGTCGGGACCCTTTTCCTGTGAGGTGGTCCCATTGTGACCCCTACAGTGGGCAGTGGTGTGCATATGACCTCTGTCCTCTTCACGGTGTAGCAGCTCTTGGTTCAGACTGGCGGTGTATTCACAGTACAAGTGGCTCCAGTGCTCTCCTTATTTTAAATAATAGCAGCTAATACTGAATACTGTACCAATGCTGATTAGTGCATCTGGAATGATTAATGAGGCTTAAAAACATAGAGCTTAAAGAGGGGGTATTACACTTCTGTTACACATATTTAGATCACCATGTTACCTTTCATTGTTTTGAAATATTAGCCAAAAACAACGTATTAACAAGTCTAATAAGTTTCGGTTTAGTTTTGATGCTCTTAGTCTCCTGTCCCTTTCCTCTCCGTGCTAAGTGACTACCCCTTCAGAGTTCTATCACATTACAATAGACGTGCTAATGAAACTACTGCACATCGCATCAGGTTTGTGAATTTACAGTGTATTGTTCTGTATTATGCTTTTATATATTTTTATAATGATGGAGGCCTGTAGGCGGAGTCTCATACAGGATGGTACAGCTAACATACAACAGACCCATCTATTTAGAACAGCTTTAAATGTTTCGCTTTTCTTAATATGACTGACTTTATTTTTATTATATGGAGGGTTTGAATAGGGCCCAGGAGAGATCGCTAGATTACTCAAACATGCACAGATTATTATATATAGTACACATTGAGGCATGTTTTTGATGTAGGAGCAATATTATAACAAGCTCTAAAGGATTGATTTAGCATAATACCCCCTCTTTAATACTATAGATTAAGTGGTTTCCACAGTGTGCTTGGTCTCTGGCTCACACACACACACACACATACATACACGCACGCACACACACACACAGTCTCGTACAGTTTATGTTCATAGAGAGGCAGAACTCTGCATTTGTGCCTTGTTGTACAGGACTGTCCCAGGGCGGGGGGGCCAGTCGGGGTCGTCCTGCAGCTCCAGGGCCAGCTGCCTGTATATGACCCGGGTAGAGCGCTTGTCTCGACAGAACAGCCATGACAGGAACGGCGGGCCCCAGCGCTGATTAGCTGCCTGCAGAACAACCAGGATGTTGAAATCAGTTCTCCAGCCAACACAGATGTAACAATATTCAAATCTCACAGAACGGTTTTATCACGATATATGAAGATTTGGCAACTGAATCGCAGAAATGCTACTTTTTTTATGGTAGAAATCATTGCTGTCATAATCTAAAGTGCTTATCAACAGTTATTTTTTCATGCTGTCTGCAGTGAAACAGAGCAAAGGATCATGGTCTATGTAGTTTCTAATCTTTTTTGGCTGCTGTAACAAAACAAAGCATTGTGAAAAGCCCACAATATTACTGTGAGACTGGTAGAAGTGGGCACTACTCACTTACATTTACTTGAGTAACTTTTTGAAATTGTACTTTTCAGAGTACTTTACTAACAGCATACTTTTCTCTTACTTAACAGTACTCTTAGTTGAGTAAACGCTTTGGTCATTCTTCCCACTGTAATTAAGTCTACAAGTGACGAAGGCTTTATGTTGTTATGTTACACTACTCTTTCAGATATAATGCACGACTATCCTTTAATAGACATGCATGTTTTGTTCAGAAGAAGAAGCAGAGAGCGTAAGCAGAGTCCAAACCTGAGCCGCGCCAGCAGGAGGCGATGGAGGCACTGGACTATTGCTGTGATTGTCTCTGAAAATGAGCCTCCGCAAGATGATGTCAAGGATCAACGTCTATGGAAGATTTCATTCAACTTCAGAATCAGCAGAATCAACAGATCAGGTTTGAAGCAAAGCAAATACACGTTTCATCAAACAAAGGGCTAATAAGCAGCAGTAGTGTGGAAGTTTGAGGAACATAGCTGCAGGCAGATTAAGTTTTATTTTTGAGAAGTTGACAGAAAAGAGACATACCTCGAGGATGAAGGAGACAACAGTGTTTGAGATGACGATGAGCACCACAGTGATTCTCCACTCATGAGGAACACACACGATCTTTGACCACAAGAAATAATAATGGAATACAATGCTTTCAAAATAATATCATAGACATGATATTGAAATTTCCTGATTTTGATATTACTAAATAATAGATTCAATACACAAAAGTGATTCCAATACCACAATGATAACAAAAACCCTTATTTAAACAAGACTATTTTCAACCTTAAATGGTGGTACATACATATATAATAAGAAGTAAACATTTTTACTATTTTATTATTCTTCTATTATTCTTTTAGTTTGTGCTGACCAGATGAGGTTTAGGTTACTAAATATTATGCCTAAAACAAAGTCATTTTTATTCTCAATATATGGTGCTTAGCTTAAGCTATGGATGGTATGAGCTGCCATAAACAGTGAAAATCAGTGAGATTGCATCCAGCATATACCCGATGCCCTTAACACAGTCTGCATTTATAAATAAACCACAAAAAATGTGTGCGATCAAAACATTATTTTTGCCTTACATCAAGGAATTTATCAATCGCTGGTACAGGAAACAGCACGATGAGGAAGAGGAAGGTGTACAGACCAATGCAGGACAACATAAAGGGCCCTATGGACAACAGTATATGTAGTCATCATTATGAAGTACTTAATGTTAGAGTATATCCTGAACAGTACATGTAATGTGTAGCAGAGACAGTTCCTTACAGTTTTTGTAGCTGGGCTGTCTGAAGGGCTTTCCTTTGGAGAAGCCGATGGCCACAGCCAGATACTGGAAGCAGGAGATGTAGAAAATGGTGGTGTTCTCATAGTTTTTGATGTTCTTGATGTCAGAGTAGGAGCTGTTCCGACTGAAGGGCTGAGACGAGCGGCTCACGTTACACGCACTAAACACACAGCAACAGACTCAAGTTGAATATGGAAGCATTTTAAACAGACATGAGACAACACAATATCAAAACATTCAGGGAACTACAGAGACCATGATCCTTTGTCCAGAAAATATGATTTAATGACTATTAATTAATCTAGTTTAGTAAAATATTAGTTTTGCATCAATGTACAACATGCACACTCAAACACATGAGTACGTCTCAATCCAGTGTGGAACACTGTGATTGGTCAGTCTCTGAACCTATCACAATCAAACACTTCAACTGTAGTCATACACAAAGATCACATAAAGTCAGGCCATTTGTATTATTGTCCCATCCCTAATTCTAACTATCTTAGATTTCCTGGTGTGGAGTAAATACTTACTTGGACAGGGGGGTCCACTTCTCATACCAGCTCTGCTCCTGGACCAGCAGGAAGGCGAGCAGCTGGAAGAGCAGACAGGTGAGGATCTGTGTGAGGACGGAGAGGAGCAGGGGCGCTGAGATCAGGCTGGAGGGAGGGCGCTGGGACACCAACTGTCCCCAGGCCGGGTTCAGACTCACTGCACACACAAAAACTCTCATTTATACTGTATAAACTGCACTTGGACATACAAGTGGACAGATTACAGAAATGAGGCAGATTTCATGAATTTTGTTTTGAAGATTGTGCACAATTGTAATTTTGAGTACTGAATGTCACCAGTAAAAACACAAGTAAAAGTCTCAATAAATACAATACAGTGTCTCTTTCATGGAAATATAAACATACACTAAAAGGATAAAAATCTAAAGTCTCATAAAGGAAAATGGTGCATTAGTCTTATGACACTTTTCCCCAGTTCATACAGTAAGTGATGGTAAGTCGTTTCTTTAGCCACAGCTGCCCTGGGGCACACAGACAGAAGCCAGGCTGTCAGTCTCCACCATCTCCGTTAACTACTCACACACATTTAAGATGTGGGAAGTGTTTTGCCCAAGGACACAGTGACAGTGTCCACAGGTTGAAGCTGGGATCAAAACTTTGAGTTTTTGGGTGACCTTTGTGTCACTGAGCCACTGCACACTCACATTATTTAGTTTTAGGCACTGAATAAAAAAAACTTGACCTTTGACATATGGGATTTGACTAATAATGCTGTTACAGTAGTGACAGTGGTGCTGCTGTATTTACTCACTGGTAAAGACGATGACAAGAATGATGGCAATGTCAATGAAAAGAAACTGGAAGTCTCCTAAGTTACTAGGAATCTGGAACAGGGAAAAGAGTATTAATAGTGTTTTTATTTAGTTAAAAATGCTTCAACTCATTTTAAAATCTTCGAAATGCTTCCGCCATATTTCAGGTTACGTTTAAAATTTGATAATATATGGAAATTAAAGATCAAATACTTTTCTCCATGGAGATGTTATTGCTTTGTCTGTAATGTTTCACAGTAGGACATTAAACCTTCTATCTTCATGGAGACCAACCTGATCAATTTACAGGTCAGATCTGAGGAGAAGGAACCCCGCTCAAAGAAAAAATAAGTATATACCGATTTTTTGGTAAATAGCCCAGTATCATAAAAGTCGCTTCAAAGGGCCTCTCAAAATTGTTGCCATCATATTATGAGATTGTGGACTTTATGTTAAAATATGTAAATCCTAAAGTGAAAAAGTAAAAGCAGTAGTTACGGAGTAGAGCAGGGTCACACTGAGGTACTGGATGATGCTGTACAGAGCCATGAACTTGAACACACAGAAGGACGTGATGAGAGCTGCCCGGCCCTCTCTGTGGAACAAACACAAAAACATTACCGTGCACTTCTACTTTTAATAAACCACACTTTAAAGCTACGCTGTGTGACTTTTCAGGTTAAACGTCAGCCACATTCTTATGTTCATGGAGATGTTATTGCTTTGACTATAATGCTCCACAATATTGCATCTATTCATCTTCGTGAAGACCAGTATGTGCCGTCACTAGGCAGATCTATGAAGAGGCAACCCCGCTCACAGTAAAGGCCTCTACACACTACAGGATTTTAAAACATGCAACAAAAAGCGCACACCACAGACACGAGGAGAATCTTATGAGACATAAAACATCTGATCTCAAAGTCTGCAGCAGGATAAGTCTGCAAATTACAGGATATAAAGTTGTGAGCGTGATGGCATCAGCTGATTCCTGTCTACAGTAAAACCATTCGCTTAAGAGTTCAAAGATCAGAGCTCTGCACATACAAGTCAAAACTGCGTTATTATTTTTAAAATGTGGTGCAATACTTCATATAGGTGATTTTTAAAGCATAAAAGAGGCAATAAATCCACAGAAATTAGAGTCTCTATCACCAGTCTACAGCTTCACCCCGATCAGTGCGCTGTGTGGATACAAACAAGCGCACATGAGGATCTGCTTTTGCCTTTTTATTTCAAAAAACGCATCAAGCAGGATTTGATTTTGTGGACTGGATGTCATTATTTGTGGAGGATAATTTCAATGGATAATGTGGATGAGATGCGGCACTTTAATTTGATCATGTTATAAGAGGTGAAGAATAGTCTTTATTTTTGGTATTTCCAGAGTTTGTCCGAGTTTGTATCTTGTGCCTCTGTGTCCGTCGCTCCTCTGTCCTGACGCTCTGTTTTATCGTCTGTTGCCGTAGCGTTGCTGATGTTTGGTGGTTACGATCTGACACTGACTCCACACATGAGCAGTGCAGTGGCTTCAAAACCGCACACAAAGTCTGGTCAAACCTCCCTGAACTGAAATTCTCCTGTAGTGTGTAGCGGCCT
>KN494498.1:5745-30612 GCA_000787155.1 Scartelaos histophorus | reverse complement strand
AGTAATAGTAATAGTAATAGTAATAATTCTACCATTTCTACTCCAAGTTTGACATTTTATTTTAATAATTTTGAATTTCACCCTAACCCCAACTCTAAATCCAAATTCCAAAACAAAATTAGTTGAAAACAGTTAAAAGTTTAAATAAATGACCCTATTTCCAACAATATTAGGACATCTTCAGTTCATAGAAGATGGGAGGTTTTTTTGTTTGTATGTTTCGTGTACGGTCCTGTGTGAGTGTTTTTGCGTTTTGTGTGTGTGTGTGTGTGTGTGTGTGTGTGTGTGTGTGTGTGTGTGTGTGTGTTTGACAGTGCATCAGAAGTGGGCAGTCACCTTTACACACCCTCCTGTATGTAGGTTTTGAAGTAAGAAAAACAAACTTGAGTTTTTTTAAAGTATTTTTTTAAACTTTAAATACAAATATATACTTACAAAAATCTCACAAATGCATATGTACAATAAAAATGTGTCCTTTAAAAGTTCATAAAAAAATTGTAATAAAAATCATTCAGTTTGTCATAAAAAGTAGTCCCATGTTTTACGCGCGGAGCTACACAGTGGTCTCTCCTTGTTTACTATTGGCCAGTCTTGTGTAAAACCTCCTCCATGAATTTAGAGTTTTTCCAGACCAGATCCAGAATCCGGACGTGATTCCAACGATCAGAGTCATGAGGTACTTGATCATGAAAACGGTGAAGTCCGGGCTCATGTTGGGGTTACTGTGGGCGGGACACGGCACTGCGTACGTCTTGCATGTTTGGCTTATCCACGTTTTCTCCCATTGCTCCCTGAAGGCCTGCTCGTAGAAGTAACACGCGATGACGATAGTGGCAGGGACTGTGTATAAAACGCTGAAAATCCCTATTCGGACCATTAACTTTTCCAGTTTTTCCGTCTTGGTGCCATCGTGCTTCATTATGGTACGAATCCGGAAAAGCGACACAAAACCAGCAAGTAAGAAGGAGGTGCCAATGAAGAGATACACGAACAAGGGCGCAAGGACGAACCCTCTTAAGGCGTCTACGCTGTTGATGCCCACAAAGCAAACCCCGCTGAGCACGTCTCCATCCACCTGCCCCACTGCCAGAATGGTGATGGTTTTGATGGCAGGTACGGCCCAGGCAGCTAAGTGGAAGTACTGAGAGTTGGCCTCGATAGCCTCATGGCCCCACTTCATGCCAGCTGCCAGGAACCAGGTGAGCGCCAGGATGACCCACCAAATAGAGCTGGCCATGCTGAAAAAGTACAGCATCATGAACAAAATGGTACAGCCCTCCTTCTTGGTCCCTTGCACGACAGTCCTCATGTCATTCTCAAAGCGGTCGTTGCACACCACCTTGTCCTCCAGCAGAAATCCAGCGATGTACGCGATGGAGACCATGGTGTAGCAGCCGGAGAGGAACACAATGGGGCGTTCGGGGTAGCTAAAGCGCTTCATGTCCACTAAATAAGTCAGAACTGTGAAGAGCGTGGACGCGCAGCACAACACGGACCAGATACCAATCCAAATGCGCGCGAATTTGAGCTCCTCTTCAGAAAAGTACATCATCCCGTGGGAGCGTTTGGGTTCACAAGGCGCCGCGCAGTTCTCCTGACCCAAGAAGCGGTAGTTCAGATAGGGTGGCACTTTGAGGGAGGACGGGCATCTGAAGTGACCCGTGGGGGGTTCCGGCGGCGCGCGTTCCGTGGGGTAGTGCTGGGGATCGTCCGTGCGGTCCGACATGTTCTGCCCCACGCACAGCTCCCCGGCGCCGTGCACGGGGAAACTCTCACAGGCCAGGCTGTCCGGCCACTGGAAACCGAACTTATTCATGAGCGCCTCGCAGCCCTGCCGTGCGCGCTCACACAGGGAGCGACACGGGGGGAGAGCCTGCTCCAGCACGGTGCACACGGGCGCGTACATGGAGCACAAGAAGAACTTTAAATCCGGGGAGCACTGCACTTTGACCAAAGGGTAGAACTGGTGCACCTCTAGCCCTGCGTCCTCCTGGTTGGTGTGCCCGAGCAGGTTTGGCATGATCGTCTCGTTATACGCGATGTCCGTGCACAGTGGAATGGAAATTGGCTGACAGAAGCCGTGATCCGGTATAGACATTCCCCTGTCACCGCCGTACTGCCCGTTCACTCGGAATAGCCCCGCGTTCAGGAGCACGGACAGAAACAACAAAGTCAAAGCGGTGTGGAAGAGTCTGTAGTGCGCCATTGTGCGTAAACCAGCCGCGGAGATAATGTCGCTCAACAAACTTACACTCGGCACTTCCCAGTCGCGTCTTGTTGCTTTCACTGCGTAATTCCAGGATCACATTAAAAGTCTCTGCGTATAATCTCCCGCGACATTGAGGCGGTATGTGACGGGGAAGCTGAGAATATCCACCAGTCCATTCACAGGGTCATGTTAGAAGAGTAAAATCCACAGAAAAGTACGTGTCCTCCAGGAGAGAGCCGCTCCGGTCCTGTCCGCAGCCCGACACAGCGTCAGTCTGGCGTCCAAACCTGTTCTGCTCCGTCTCACTCACTGCCTGCGTCAAGCACAGCCCCACCACACTGAACATCCGGCTCTGGACTGCAAAATAAACGCCTAACCAACTAAAGCCGTGCCATTTAATAATCCAGATAATTCAGGATACCTATGTTTTTACCTTAATACCATAATATTTAGTGAATATTACTATTTGATTCAATGTAATAATAAAAAGTGTAGCTTATAGATAAGTCACAGCTCACATCTCAGCTGTACAGTGGCAAAGTAAGATTTTTAATTTCAGTTTTGTTGCCTAAATTACCTAAGCAACAAATACTCAAGTAAAGGTAAAAGTATCATATTAAAAATCTACTTAAGTAAAATATTTAAGAAACCCGTCTAAAAATGTACTTTTAGAATTACAAAGTTAAACTATTTCACACAGATTTTGAGATCCAATTGAATCAATCTTTGTCGTTGTCGTAGTAGTAGTAGTAGTAGTAGTAGTAGTAGTAGTAGTAGTAGTAGTAGTGGTAGTGGTGGTTGTTTGTCTGCTTATGTTTTTGTTTGCTACAGTAAAGCTGATAACATATTTGACAACTAGGCACATAAAATATATAAGTATAATAATAAGTATATAAATATAAGTATAATAATATATAAGCATGATAAGTGTAGGCAATATATTGGTGGCCTATGAATTAGACAGAATTATCATTGTCTTGGAAGATCTACCCAAAGTGTTTCTGTAGAACAAAAAAATGCAAGTATTCCAACTACTAGGCTACTGCATGTCCTACTTTCTCAGTACTTAATTTCTTAGGTCAACAGTAATAGTGACACATAGAAATACATTGCAGTTTTGTGGATTAACAAAAAAAGGATTCAAATACTAAATAAAAAGCACCATTATCTTTTTAAAGTCCAGCACATCCTCATTTTCAAACACTGGGTTTTATTGTGACATGTTTCCTGTTTGCACTCGTCACACTTCACTCCATTGCTCCCTCCTCCCTCCCTCCTCCCTCCTCCTCCCTCTCCTCCCTCCTCCAGCTCTGTCTCTCCCTCCTCCTCCTCCTCCTCTGGTTATGTGAGGAGTGTGTTGTGAGTTTAGGACCAGCAGCTGTAGAAGAGGAGGAGGTGGAGGGGAAGAGAGCTTGTTAAGAAGGATTTACACTTTTACTTATTCTCTCGTGACTGAAGAAGTTCACTTTAGTTCAACGAGAATGCACTTTAAGATACTATAAGTGTTCACTACCTGGAAGACATTGCAATCTTGTATCATGGTTTGTGTATTTAATTTGTTTTCAAGCATCCTGGTCTTGTTCAAACACCACAAACTTTATTTAAATGTGCATTACGCAGCTTTTCTAATAGAGGGTCACCTTGTTGCCACCATAGTGATGATATTGTGCTCTTTAGTGTGCCATTCTAATCACTAATGTTCTTTTTATTTCACCAAATACCATGAAATATATGTAATTGTACTGTGAGTGTGCTTGCCTCTCCAAAGATCTGACCTGTAACATGGCCTGGTGATGCCATATGCTTGTCTCTAGGTGCATGTAACGTTATTTTAGAACATTTTAGATGAAGCAATAAAAGAACATCATCATATTCTCCAGAAAAGCTACACAGAGTATCTTGGAAAATTGATTTTAGGTGTGGATATAGTGTTTCTGGTGCAAATAATAGGACTACGCTATTGCTAAAGTTAAAAAAAAAAAAAAGTAAAAATCTAAACTTATTAAGATTTTGTGTCAATTTAGCAAGATCTAACATGGCAAGCTTAAAATCTGACCCCAAATTTGACTTTTGGTCGGTTTGTGATGAATCCAAAATGTCAACATGAAAAATCTCCCTCACATGAATTCAATCCCCCGTCTCACAGAGCGCTGCTTTGTCCAGACTTACTGTAGACAGTCAGTGGCCCATTCTGAAATACCTTCCTTTAATCAGCCCGAGCAAGAGTTCAAACAAATATGGAAAGGCCGTATAGGAACTCAACATGTAGAGAAGGAGAGAGAGGGGAGCTTTTTCCAATTGGCACCGCTCACAGTCCGTTAGCGACAGTGTTAAATGTAGTTTGACAGAGGAATGCTAAGGTTTTTCTTCTCGGGGCACTAGGTACAGAGGAGCAGAGCGCAAACAAATCAGCATTACCACAACAGGAGGAGTCGAGTTTGTGAATTTGGGGGTTTTGCTTGTCAGCGAAAAGCAGAGAAAGAAAAAAGAAATCTTGTGTTGATAGAATTTGACAGTTTAGTTCACTTAAGGAGAGACTAGAAATTAAAATGTCAAATTAATGATTTCATCGCAGTGTCTTGTCGGATTATTAGCTTGGGAAGAGGTTTGACAGGGAACTTCTGTTTGGACATTTCTACCATTAAACCTGTTTGGGGGATTTGGGGAAATTTGATATATGTAGTTTCAATTATTAATCTATTTTCTTAATGTTCTGGTTGTGGTTTGATATTTGAGATCTTTTAGACAGTGAAATTGGAATAATAATAATAAATAAATAAACATACAGTATAAATTTGATGAACTTTTGTACCATAGGGCAACACAAAACATTTTACTTCATTCTGGCCACAAAGTAAGTTGTTAAAACATTGATTTTGGACCATGGACATTGCAGAAAATACAGAGAGAAGCTGAGAGTTTTGTGATTTTGGTCTTAAATGTTCATATAACCCACTCTACATGATCCTGGTGTTTTTATTTTGCTATTTTTTCTGTAATTAAATTATTCCTAATACGAAACTCGGCTCCAAATTTGCAAATATAACCATTTGCCTTGACTACTCTATGGGTCAAGGCAAAGTCCACTTCTTTATGTTTCGGACATGATCCTGGTCATATTTTACAATCCAGTTTTTGTTTCAGAGTTGACGCACAGTCTCTTGTTTTGACCTTTTTCCCTCCTGGGGTTACACAGCAAACATCTTCACATTAAGAGTTCAGATTTTATGTTCTTAATACACACAATTATGACATCCTCAAAAAATCTTTAACCTCCTATGACGTCCACATGTCGCACATTTTGGATTGTTCAGGCACTTCATAAATCGTTTTTGCAAATCATTATTCAATTGTGACTTTATTGTGTTCCATCAAATGATTAAAACATAAATGAATGTTTTATATATCATATGTGGACATAATTTGCCTTGGAAACTACATCAATTAAAAATATAATTCTTTGTTTTTGCAATCATCAGGTCCCAATCAAATCAAAGAGAAATCAATAAAGCCATGCAAGACTTCAGGTCCTAGATGAAATGTACATATTCAGTTTCTCTTGTCATTGTATTTCTGTATTTAAATGTAATGGTTGAGATGCTCTGGTGACGACGCCAGTAGTTCTGCGAAGATTGGATTTTTCAAAGAGATCAATCCACTCAGTCTTCATCATGACGTTGTTTGATGATCTGAATGCTCCATACCCCAATCTCATCTGGTTTGAAAGATTAAAACATCAGTGAATCAAATGTTTTGTTTGTAGTGTAAGGTAAACAGTAGAACATTCATATGGCTGTGCAAAATTTCAAAATCAACTGGAAATGAAAATGTAAATCGTAAAAGTTAAAGGTCGTATTGATGCAAAATCTATTCTGAGCTTTTAGCTATGTTACACAATGTTGTATTTTGTTTTATTCACACATTTAAGTAATTGTGCATTGTTAGTCTGTATCTCCAAAGCTCAAAATGTGCTGTTCTGCCTTCTGATGTAACATAGTTGTAGGTTTCAAGTTTTCCTGGGCTGAAATTACAAGTTATAATAAAGGTGTATGGAGTTTAAAAACACAGTAGAGCACTTACCTGTATTACCACATCACAAGTTGGAGTGTGTTCAGTGTGCAAGAAGCAGTTTATTTTTTACATCTATCCAAAATAAGTATTTTAAATCAGGGACATAGCATAATTATAGGTAGCGTAGCAAATACTTGTTATAATATTTTATAACTGACCAGACAAGACTGGAATGTACGTAATTTCTTTAAAGTGCTTTTAAATTCAATTGGGGAGAGTTTAGATAGAATTGCATTATCGTTTTCTTTACTTTGTTTTCATTGATCAAAGATATTTTATTTCTACTATTCAGAAATTACTCAAATTGTAGATAATGCACAGAATACACTATAGTTTTTCTTTTTTTAAATCTTGTTTTAATATATTGATTCGCACAAACATTTAGAATCCGTTTACAATAGTAAAAGCGCATGGGTTTTGTTTTATATTTTTGTCTATATGGTAACAAAAATGGAAATAAGGAATATAGTTTGAGCAAAGTGGGCAAAGAATGACAAAAAGGGTCATCAGTTTCAATTTCAAAATCAACTGGAAATGAAAATGTAAATCGTAAAAATTAATTAATTTAAAAATTAATTAATTTAAAAATTTAAAATTTTGCATCATATTGATGCAAAATCTATTCTTTTGAACTTTTAGCTGTGTTACACGCTGTTGTGTTGTGTTTTATTCACACGTTTAAGTAATCGTGCATTGTTAGTCTGCATCTCCAAAGCTCAAAATGTGCTGTTCTGCCTTCTGACGTAACATAGTTGTAGGTTTCAAGTTTTCCTGGGCTGAAATTGTCCAAGTTACAATAAAGGTGGAGTTTAAAAACACAGTAGAGCACTTACCTGTATTACAACATCACAAGTTGGAGGGTTTTCAGTGTGAGAGAAGATTTAAGTGTAAATGAAAAAAACACAACTCCAGGTATGTTATAACAACATTATAACATAAATCAGAAAACAGTGTAATACAGAAAAGTTGATCATATTTAGTCCTGTAAAATCATTGCATTCTACTCATATTTGAAGCATTAATAAATTTTATTTCAGGTAAAACAACAATAAACAACATTTACAGAAGGACATTACATCTTCCATAATAACATTACATACAGGTTGTAACAAATAATGCAACTGCTAATCTACTGTATATTATATTGTGTTTCACGTGAAGTGGCTGACCGCACTTCTGTATTTTTTTCCAAACAACATGTGAAATTGTGTTTTATTTTTTTCAGTGCAGCATACAAAATGAAAATAATATGCGGAGAAGTTAGGAAAAAGCTGCTAAAATGGATTAGCCTATTTCAGTAAAGTCAACCATTCGTTTCCATGACACCACCAAAAATAGTTTGTAGCCTATATTCATAAACGATTTCTCTTTGCTAGCATTAAGGGGCTTTCTGTATAACCCTGTAGACAAACACTGGCAGCATCACCGTTTCGCGTTTCACCAACTTCATATTTTTCCGGTTAAATATTATTCCATTTTCCCATCACAGTGCTATTTTGTTTCATGTGCAATTTTCTCCAAAAACCATTTCCTTCATGGGATCCCAAATCTACAGTATGAAGCGCATTCAAGTTGGAGCAGTGTCTTTAGCGACTGCCCACACAAAAATATAAGTATCTGTACAAGACTGCAGGCTAGTGTATTGTAGCTCTGCAAATGAGAAAAAAAACATGTGCCAAAGATATGCACAAAGAAAATGAACCTGCAAAAAAACTGCAATCCCCTAAAGCCACACTGGGTAACCTCCACATAACAAGACATATATGAACCCTTTCCCATCTGTTCTTATCTCTTTTTACTGTTGCACGCTAGTCAAAACACACTCGTTTCATAGCAATTTATTTTTTACATCTATCCAAAATAAGTATTTTAAATCAGGGACATAGCATAATTATAGGTAGCGTAGCAAAAACTTGTTATAATATTTTATAACTGACCAGACAAGACTGGAATGTACACAATTTTGCTTTTAAAGTGCTTTTAAATTTAATTGGGATAGAATTGCATTATCATTTTCTTTACTTTGTTTTAATTCGTCAAAGATATTTTATTTCGACAGGTCAGAAATTACTCAAATTGCAGATAATGCACAGAATACACTATAGTTTTTCTTTTTTTTTTATCTTGTTTTAATATATTGATTCACACAATAGTAAAAGCACATGGGTTTTGGTTGATTTTTTTGTCTATATGGTAACAAAAATGGAAATATGAAATATAGTTTAAGCAAAGTGGGCAAAGAATGACAAAAAGGGTCATCAGAAAATAAAAAATCAAATTATATTATCAACCCTATTTTTATTAAAAGTATTATTTATTTAGTTGTTGGTAAATAAGCACCAAGTTTGTATTTCCCTGTGGTAGAGATAGCATGCAACGACAGACTACCTAGTAAGCAGGCGTGTAGCGTGATTGTTAGCTTGGGCGTGTAGCTACGGTAAACATCGTACGTTACTTTGGGATTCTTTAGCTCGCCGTACCTTGGTCCACTATTGCTATGAAAACCTCCGTCACTCCAAATAATCCATCTATTTAAATGCCATAAAGGTAGTCAGAGTCTTTTTTTTCCATTTCTACCAACTCCAGTTCTGTGGGGTATAAAAGGGCTGCAGGATTTAACTGTATAGTAAAAGGTCCTTATTGAAACAGGCAAGATATCTATTAATGCGTATGGAAATGTGTTAGCGAAGTATATGAGATTAGCAGCCTCGTGTCTTGGTAACAGCCCAGGGCCAGCGCTTATTGGTTAAGTCACAACTGATTAAAAACAGGAAGTCTTTTGTGTTGATAGTACTTCACAATGATCACCAACACAATTAAAACATTAAAGCAACCGTTCAAAAATACATTAAACCACTGTGTTTTAAAATCATTGTAGAAATTCAAGAGGATGTTGAGGGGCACACATATGAGAAAGCATGAGAGCCAGGTAAGTATTTCCCACCTATACTACACATACTACACACTGCAGGCAGTAGAAAGAGTGGAGTTTCAAGTTGGGATGGAAGCTCTAGTGGAGAAACTGCTATTATTGGATGTTATTATTATTATTTTAGACATCTAGTGTACTGCTTTTAAAATGTATCATAATGGGCACAAACTAACAGGCAGGCAGGGTGATCAGACGTCCCTATTTACCCAGGACAGTCCCAGTTTTGAGCCATCTGTCCCAGCATTTGTCCAAAACCACTGTTTTGTCCCACTTTTATATAAGAAATGTCCCAGGTGTCTTTTGTCCTATTTGATACTCCGTAGTGGGTGCAGATGCAGTAGGGACTATATTGCCATTTGTACAGTTAAAATACAGAAAAGTGTTTTTGAAAAAGGCAAAAAAACCAACAAAAAACCCCAAACCTGTACTCAGTACTTGTACTGATTTAAGTCTCTCCATTTATACAGACTCATAAGTCATGCATAAATCATGAATAGACCAAGTGCATAACAGTTTTCCTTAATTATGCACTCTTCACACTTCACAAATTTATTATTAACCACCTCAAACCAGAGTTTCTGCAGGTTTTTATTTTGAAAATCTGATCACCCTCAACAAAGATCAAGTTGTAAGGTTCCTATAGTTATAGCTAAGCCTTTCTAGCGTCCCAAAATGGCTTCATAAAAGTAGCTATAAAGACACCTAAACACATCTATTTCATGTCAACTCTATGCATCAATCACTCATGTTTTTGTAGCATTTTAAAATTCTACTTTTGTGATTTCAACATCTCCACTATTTCTACTGTCTATACAATATAGTGCGACGACGTTTCAAATAAAGCTGCGTCTCTTAAGAATATCTAATAAACAAAACTGAAATTTTAGCAGTCGTAATATTGCAGGTGTTTCTATGGCGGTAAGATTGTCCTGGGCCTAGCGGGACAACAGCTAGCATAGCCTATTGCCTTGTGTTGTGACAGTTAGTTCCTTAGCTCGAGTACGTATTGTGGATGGAAGCACTGACGCTAAGCTATTGTCCCTTTAAGTTTGCACATTCACTCAACATATATGTCTACAGCTGCTGTCTGTATTGCATCTGATTGGCTAGACTATGTGTGCACCATCAACATCTCCAAAGAGCGGCTTTTCAGGTGAAACAACAGGTGTCTGGGTTCATCTTTGAGGTCCATTAAAACGATTGTGTACCCTAATCGTTTTAGGGTATGAATCAGCAGAGAAAATGGGAATCCAAGATGGCCGACGAGTTATTTTGCCTCCATGTTGTCAAAGCACCTCATTACAGGATCAGACGTGATAATCTAGTATTGTTAAAGCCTGTCTGATCATTTGACAATTTAAACACTGCACATGGAGATAATGCTTAATGTTCTATATGACGCAAAATGGACTCTTGAGCTTTAAACTATGTTAGAATGACGTTACCTCATAAAAAAAAATATCTGGAGCTGTGTTTTGTTTCATTCACTGGTCATTATTCCGTCTCAAGCTCCAAATGCTCTGTTCTACCTTATCATGAAGCAGTAGTTTGCAAAATAACAGCTACAATTTAGCTTTTGACCAGTAGAGATTGGCCTTGAGGACAGAAATGATCCAAATGCTTTCAGTGAAGGGGTATGGAGTTTAAAAACACAGTGGAGCACTTTCTGTATTACCACACATCACAAGGTTGGGTGTTTTCTGTCTGAGAAAAAAACCTAAATATGTAGGATTTGTGTGTTAAACATGTGTTAATGAAAGAAAACTCTAGGTATGTTTTTTGATGAGGAAACAACATTATAACCAAAATCAGAAAATGGCATAATAAAGGTAAATCTTAAGTCTAGTAAAATATAGATATGGGAACAAAAAATATAAGTAATAAACTAAGTCATTATATTCTATTGATTTGACAGAAATATATAGCTTATATATTACATTTATCACAAAACTGTTTTCTTTAGTGGTTTGGTTGTACTGACAAGTTCCTAATAGATAACATAGCTAGACAAAAGGTTAGCCAACATTTGTATACCAATATGGTCTCACAAATTCATTCACATTTTGTATTTTTAAGTTGCAGTTGTATTAGCCAAATCTCCTGCTGCGTATATGGATAATGACTGACAAAAATTATGGTTATAAACTAAACAAAGAACACCCAGACATATGTTGCTCCACCTGAACAAGCCTTACATTGCTATTATTATTAGTATAAACTTTTTTGGATTCAAGTCAAACATATTTTAAAAATATACAAGGAAAACCATCTCTTCCGACTGCATTATGTTTTGTTCATTGTTTCTGCTTGTCCCGTTTGCTGCTTATTTGCGTATGTTGGCCAGAGCAGTGTGAGAAGATGCGATATTCAAAATGTCCATTATATAGTATCTAGATGAGTATATCATACAAATATACATTCTTAAATAGGAGGCTAGTTACAAACACAAAACACAATATGTACCAATAGTAAAGTCCTTTTTGTTGTTACGGTGACGATGATATCATAGGAGTTGTTGGAGCTTTATAAAAAGTAAACAAAATCTGCAAATAATAACTCTTAGGTACCATCTGAAAAGCTCACATGCGCCCTTTGCTTGTCCGTGCACACACCACAGCCACTCTCTCGCTCACACACACACTCACACACACTCGCACGTCTTGAAAGTAATAAATAAAGAACTCTGGGGCTCTGCCATTTTGTTTAGATCCTCTATCTTGTCTTCATGGTTTTACAACAGCCACCTGAAACACACAAGAGAAGAAGAGAGAGTTTTAGAGAAATGGAGCAATGTTTAAGTTGAACATTATGTAACTGCAAGTGTGTTTGTGTATTTTTAGATTTAGAGAAAGAGAGAGAGAGGGAGAGATTGCTGAAATTTTGCTTTTAATTCTGTGGGCCAAAGACAATCACCAAGACACATTATTGCAGCGTATTAACCGAGGATAGAACAGAAGGGGTCCCAGGATCGACCCCTGAGGAACCCCTTGACAGCGAATATTGTATTTTATAACATGATGCATTTAGTCAACTTAATCTACGTATAATCCAGCTAACGCAAAACTTGATACACACTGTTGCAAGCAGGTCAACTCAATGAAGCAAAAACAAAAATAACCAAAAAGCACAGATAGGCACAAATATAATACAAATTTTACCACTTTAAAGGCAAGCAAGACAAGAGATAGCTACTGTGCTATTCAAAAGTGTATTACGTTTGGGCCGTGGGATCAGAAAGTCTTTAAAACTAATGCATGCAACCGCTTAAACAAGTTAGCAAAAACTTCAGCGTACTTTCTGCAACCTTGGATGACTGTTCCAGCCTTGAAGTGAACTTGCTTGAGACTCACATCTCCGTCTGTTGTGGCTATGGGAGTCATAGCGGGGCTAATTCGGCACGCAAAACTGTGTAACAACTTTTAACTGCTTCGGTGTGACTGGCTGCCATATCCAATAGTGTACACTGTATGTGGGGTACTGTACTGCGACAGCTACTTGAATATTTAACCATGAGACAGACAGCAGACAACAGGGAACATTGTATGAAAAGAGGGGAGCAGGGAAAGAGGAGGAGAAGAAAGTTGGACTGATAAATAATGCATGGGCTCTCTAAGGCCCTCTGCCGACTATCTGCTTTCCCAACTCGGATTTTCCCTCCCTCTCTTTTGAGTTCCCCCTGGAAGCACACTGTATTCGGCAGGAATCTAAATTTTGGATCAGCTCACAAACTCTGCAGTCACCTCTGTGCACCATTCAAGGTTTCAAAGACTTTTTTAGACATTTTTAGAAGGATCAGTATGTCATACACACTTTGACTTGTTTCCTGAAATAGCTAAAATTGTAGAAAAGATGCACCCAGTAAGCAAAGAGCTCAAACAAAGGACTTGTCTCTGGTTTGCAGGTGGAATAGATGCAGTGCCCAGGTATGGGTGTGAATATACTTGAGTTTTAGTTCAGGGGTACAAACTTATTCTAGAATGATTTCAGTGGTCACATTTATATAACATTTTTCCAGCTTTAAGGCTCTCAAAGCACCTTACATCAAGGAACCACTCACCTATTCACACACACATTCATACACCAGTGTACACCGACACTGTGGGCGAGGCGGGTTAAGTGTCTTGTCCAAGGACACAATGACAGTATTCACCTTCCAATGCTTTTCTCGCCAGACTGCACAACCCTGTGGCCTAAGCACAGGAAGCCCTTTGAACCTAATCAGCTGTGGGGGTTTTTTTAAGCTTGAAATTGCATAGGCATTTCTAACAGTAATGAAATGTGTGTGTCTGTCTTGTTTTTTCACACAAGAAAATATAGCCCATGAGGGCAATATTACAGAAACCAAGGCGTGTTTCTGTCGACGTGAGCCTCTAAATGGGGCAGATCCGTATAAAATCCATGTCATGTGACTCCAATTTTCCAAACAGGGGGAGTCTGGAGGCAAAGCCGGATTTACCTGCCAGGAGGCCTGCAGCCAGAAGCAGCCTGAGGCCCTGCCCGCTCCTCTGCTCACATCAGTGCACTGAGCAAAAGCAACTCTGTGAGATGCACTGTGTTCCAGTGAGAGGTGTGTACTAGGGAGGAAAGACTGTCTGCATTCATTTGGAAACAAACTCAACTTTCGCTTGATGTTTGGTGTTGGAATTTGCAAAACTGCATGTGCACAACATACAGCAGTTTCAGATGTAAGATGTGGATATATTTGTGGATATATGTTAAAACTGTAAGTGTGCAGTTGCAGATTTTTGTAATATAATAAATACTACCTTAAACTGTGCCCGTTATATCATGTAAGGGAAGAGATTGTTTGTCCACCAGCTTAAAGTTGACGGATCCTCTTATCCGAATATGAAATGAATAATGCATTAAAGCCAAAAGCAAGACTGAGAAGTTATACTGTAAGACTTGCACAAGTTATTAATGTTTCATTCTTCCCGTACAAGCAAAAAAGGGAATTTGATCTCTTAAGCTCAAAATAACTGTCAACTTCAAATGTTGCTCCATAATGAACAAATAATGATGTTTGAGGACTTCATTGAGGGTAACAAAACATATTTACAACCAGTATCAAAGATGGCACTTTATAGAGATGTTTAACCGTGTATAATAGTGAAAATAGTAAATACATATAATATTGTCTGTCAACCTCAAAGTCAAACAAAGTCAAAGAAAGCCAAAATAGGAAGTGAAGGAAGTGTGGATGGCAAATGAAACTTTCAGCACTCTGTCATTTCCATTCTGCTAACCAACAAGAGCGTGATTGTCTTTATAAGAACACCGGAGTGGGAGCAGATGCAGGCTTCCTCCGTCCCCGGATCAAAGGCAGGGAAGGTGCAGAGAGGGTATCCCAGCCGAGGGGAGGCCTCTGGGGGAGCAGATGGAGCTGGTGGGAGGGTTTTGTGGAGAAGGATTTAACAGGCGTGGCCAGCTGCTAACTGTCCCCCTCCCCCGAAACAGCACCCTGAACGTGTCATGTGTGGACAATGTGAAGACAAATGGACAAGTGAGAATGAGCTCAGTAACCACGGAGACCAATGGTGGAGCTATTAGGAGTGTTTATCGCAACTTTGAAAATCACAGGCTACATTTCTCTATTACTCTTTAAAAGCAAGTGGGATTCAAACACAGGTGTTCTAAGGATATGCTTTGCTTTTTGTTTTAAAAGCGACATAGTAGAGTCCTTTCTTCATTTTTTTTTTGTTTTGTTTGTTTTTCTTCATTAAAAGGTCCATATTGCTCTATTTTCTAATCTGTTATAATGTGTTTCTGTTATCACAAACATACCCGGAGTTGAGTTTTGTTTCATTCGCACATGTTTAATACAAAACCCTGCATATTTAGACAGTTCTCTCTAACAAAACACTCTGTTCCACCTTGTGATGTCATGTGGTAATACAGGAAATGCGCAATAAACACTATTTTTAAACTCCATACACCTTCATTAGAATCATTTGCATAATTCTAGCCCTGGAATCTCTAATCAGAAGGTAAAACAGAGCATTTTGAGCTTTGGAGATGTAGACAGACCAATAATAAAGGATTGCTCAAAGATGTGTGAAGGAAACAAAACACAACTCCAGGTATGTTTTTGAGAACCCTAACCCTCACTTAAAGAGGGAATTTTGCATAATATAAGATCTTTATGAGACTTTTAAAGATAACAAGTGCTGAAGGCCAAACCTAGTGAATAGAGACACTGGACATGATGCTGGGATAAATATTACCTGCGCTCTCCTCAAACATATGACTTCGCTCCTCTTTGTTTTTGTTAGAGCTGATTTTTCCACACTTCGCTCATGCGCTATTGTCTGATCAGAGCCACCGCAGACCACGGCTAATACACAACAGATGAGCTGCAATGGTTCTGCTCAATGGTTCTTTATTACAGTAGCACTTTTACTGATAGGACAGAATACAGGCAGCATTGTTCTAGGAGGAATGTTGGTTTATGGAAGGTTTATGAATGGCTAAATTTAAAAGTTGCACAATGGTTAGAGTAAAGAGACACAGAAACAGGTTAGTAAATAGGCCTTAGTAACCTATAGTTGCCTGCATCATATATAGATCACTTTTCTACAACTTCTACAACTTGCATGCCTTGAAGTACATAAAACTTTTAGCCTTGCCGCTGTATATTGTGTGACCATAACACAAGAAGATGGAATGTCATGTCAAAGTAATTACTCATTTTCAATAGAAACTGTAATGTGTGAAATCTACTTCCAGATGCATTCACTTTAGTAGAGGATAAAAGAAGATTGGAATTATTACTTATGAAATTCTTGGCATAAAATATGTGTTGAACCAAGTATCTTTGATGAAGTTATAAATGTACTGGATTTGATATGGCCTAGGGATATATAATCATGTATCAGAAATACTTTATGACTTGAAAGATATTATTAATTTTGTACTAATGAACTTTTATATGCTGCCAGTGAAAGTAATGAAAAGTTTTACTGTTTGAAATGTATATTCATCTGTTTTGTATTAATGAACGTATATATGGCTGAAATATACATATTTTTGAATAATTATCTTATTCGGACCCCAGGACAAATAGCGTCTATCAATAAACAAACTTACTGTGAATAAATATGTAAAGATAAGGCACTGAATGTGATTAAAAGTATGTTAAAAAGTACACAAATAAAATTAAATGTAAAAATAGTAAAAGTAAAAATAAATTACTTCAGTGGAGAACAAATCTGCTTTTGGAAAGGTAGAGGTTTGTGTCTCTGTTATGCTGCACTGATAGAAAACCACATCATATTTTAGTCTTTAATACTATAGTAAGTGACTCCTTATTTATAAATTTGTATTATTATATATTTTTTAAATTCAAAATTAGCATTACAACTACGCTATACGAAGTCCATTATAGATTTTATGTTTTGAGTCCAACCTGTGTGAATGGGAGTGACAGAGCTGACCCCCCAGGCTCCTGCTCCGTAACCCAAAGATCATGACCTCCGGCCCCGCTGGGAGGTCCCATTCTGTGTGATAGTGTTTAATGGACTCACTCAGGGCCCCTCACGTGTCAATCAGCACAGGGCCCGGCCACGGGGGCTGCTAATGGTTTAATAAGCCACTTTGTGTGGGGGGAAACAAGTCTGACCAAACGCTGAATATGAATTTAGATAGAGATATTTCAGATATAACTAAAAACTAATATATGACTGAAAGATTAGTATTGTGATTGAATAGGAACATTGAAGGTGCTGTGCCTAATTTTTGCGGTCTTAAAAATAAAAAAAAGCAGAACTAGTTCATTTTAAACAGTTTGCAATGGTCCAGAGTTTTTCCTCCTTATTCTGAGCATTCTTATTATTCAAAGTGAATTTACAGCTTCTTTTTACACTGTTGTCTTGCCATCACTTTAAAGCTAAAAACAATTAGCATGCTACTTGCAGCACTTTCTGATTCCCACACAATAAAGCGCTTTATAATTCAATACTGACTTTACACAGTGAACCAAGAGCTGCTTATACAAAATATCTGTACTGGGGCAAGACACATAAAGCTGAAATACATGGAAATTAATCAGACACATGCATGTCCTTTAATATGCACTAAAAATGTTACAAGTCTTGCATAATCAATTATAGATACAACCTTTTTATTGCCATAAAAATAAATAGTTGTGTATTTTTATGACATTTTATACAATATTTTGAGAAACTCTGCTATCACCAACTTCTAAAGCTATTTGAGCTGAGCTATTTGAATGATTTGAAGCAAGAAGACAATACAGAAATAAATATCTGTCCAAATTCATCCTGAAAATGAAAACAAAATATGACAGATGTCCAAAATAGAAGAGGAAAAAGTAAAACTCATCTTAAAAGTATAGCATAAAAGTTTCACAGACCTCTGGATATTGTTCTATTTTGAGCGAGGCATATTTCAACATTTACAGATAAAAATACTTCAAATAACGTCCTCCTGAGTAAAAAGTTTGTCCACATCTGCTGTAAATGAGCACGACAGTCGGCCACCTGCTGTCTTTGATTCAACAGCTCTTCTCCCATCTCACTCTGCACACACCACCTACACCATGTCAAACTTTCTCCAATAATCACTGACATTTTCTGCTCCTTCCTCGGTTCTGACTGTTAGCTCAGCGCAAACCCCTCAAGACACGGCCTCCTTTCATTTATTTAATCAGAAAACCATGGTGCTTTCTCTGCTTCGGCTCAGAATCTGCTGTGAATCGGGGAGAGGGAGAGTGGGATACGGCAGGCACCATGCTGATGCGGGACTGAAGGGCTCCAGCACAGGAAATCTATAAATCCACTCAGCAATTATAGAAAAGCCACAAGGAAGTTCTGGATACTTTTATAAACAGCTAAAGGTAGACCGCGAGATTAGTAGACTCAGATCTGCAGTGGTCATAAGACTACAAGATATCTTCAAGTTGAGGCCTAAATGAAACGGATTCAAGAATTTTTAAAAAGTTTGTGTAGTGAGACTGATTCCTGACTTAAAAGTTCAACGTCAAACTGTTGAATATTAAAGGCAATATCTGCATGGAGAGAAGCAGGTGACGGACCCTCCAAAAGATAAGTTAAACAAAAGTCTCTGCTTATTCTTCAGCCCCATTGCAAATAGTTTACCCTCATGATAGTTTGTCAAATTACATAATTACACAATCACCATGTTGGGTTTGCTAGACTAATCTTTTCTAAACATACAGCACGACTCATGTTCCCGACACAAAACTGTATTTATGTCTGATTACAAACTACACACAAGATTATGACAAATAATCTGATCTGGTTTAAAAATACTTCAACGCTACCATTATGAAAACTAACAAACAAGCAAAACCGCGATGCGCAGTACTTGTACGAAATCCCTTGAAACCTTTTCCTCTGTGTGTTTCGGTGAGGTTTGCGGTGGGTGGGTGCACCCTTGGGCGCTGCTGTCACCCTGGCTCCAGATTCCACACAGTCTGTGACCCACGCTGTGCTCCGCTGATGGGAAAGTTGTTTTAGCTCCGGTTCAGGGCTTACACAGCTAACATGACAAGTCTGAGAAGAACCATACGACATGACTGAGCGCAGCAGAGAGGCCACACTGCAGGAGCATATGTGCAAGCTTTTCACATTCTATTACTTTTGTTCTTATTTTTTTGCAGTACAGGGATAAAAATATATTTAAAGAAACATTAGTTCTCTTACAGAAATTGTTGCTAGAGAGTCCATATTGCGTTTAGGGCCAAACTTGCCAAGGCTGCCTCCCCCTTACTTACTGACATCTCTTATGGTTATAAAGTGGCTTTTATAACCATGCAAATATTCTGTATATTAGTTAGTCTGTCCATTTTTTATTAGACATAGACATAAAATGAGTGGCTAAAGATTTGAGAGAAAATTATGATTTTTTTTCTGTAATAGTACGGTTTTGAGCTTGTGATTTTGAGTGATGATTACTAAAACAGCACTAGATTTCTGGTATTGTGGGCACGCTGTTTGTATGTCTCCATGGAAATACACAGTTAAAGCAAAACTTTAGTAGTTCAATCAACTATAAGTCAGATCTGTGGAAGGAAAAGCCACTCCCATCATATTTTTGAGGGTTTTGTGTAATAGAAAAGAAATGATCTCCTTATTATATCTACTTTTGCCTCTGACATCTTGAGTAGCTGTTCTGACGTAGCATCACTTTGCCATTAAACTTATATAAAAATTCAGAATTGCTAATTAAGATTTCGTATCACACAATAGCAACATGTTTAAATCTTCACCCAGAAAAGAAGGAAAAACTTGCAAGCGTAGTATCTGAGTTGCAGTAGATACTCGATGCACTGCTCCTCCTTACCCTCTCTTGACATTTGAAAACTTGGAGCTCTCTATAACTGCAGTCCATTTTGTGTTCTCACAGTCGCTGGTTAAACTGTGCCTGTTAGCAGTGGAATAAAAGTGCAGTATTCTCCACTCCTCTCGGCAGCCTGCAGACCTGCCAGCTCTCGCCTTTGTGTTCCCAGCTTCAGTTGTCGGGTCCAGACTTAGTGAATATCTTAAAAGCGTACATAGACACACATTGGGCTCTGTTTCCTCATGTGTTTCCTATTAGCTATGGTCTCTGGCACGGCGCTCCTGTTCACTCCCCCAAAGATCAGCAATTATTGGATCAGATCACACCAGCTCACAGTTTGCACATAATAGTACCACTAGACTCCTCTGATCCATGGAGCAGTTTGGGGTTAGTGGCCCCACCTAGATATAGAGCTGCTTTGGGTTGGAGTCATAGCAAGATAATGTACAGTATATGTTGGGCTACAAAGAAAAAGCACGATGAAAACGCTACTAAGGGTGAAACAAGTAGGGCCACAGTTTTACTTTAAAAATCACATTTTTCAAACAGGCTCATAGAAGTCAGTAGATATTACTTTAAGTTTATGGTTCTACTAGGTTATAAGTGACATCATCCATAGTGTCTGGCTCCAGTCAAATGAAGCTCATCATGCTAGTGGCTATAGGGGCGAATTTGGAGCCAAATTTCATATTACGGTCAAATTACGGTTATTATTCACGGTCAAAATGGTGAAATAAAAACACCAGAATCATGTAGAGCGGATTAATACAAACATAATACAGACAAAAAACATTAACAGAACCAGAAGTGCCCCATGAACACAACCGTATTTTTCGGGCTACAAAGTGCACCGGATTATAAGGCGCAGTATCAAATAATATGTCAGTTGTGTCATTGTCCACACATAAGGAGTCGGATTATATAAGGCGAAACAAAACGCGTAAATGGAACTTTATTCAGGTCATTTACAATAACTCTCAGTTGTAGCTAACACAAAAATACAAGTTTAACAGTTGGTGATTTGGGCATCAAACATGCCCGGATCCCAACATTCTCAACATTGTTCAGTTTTAACACTAAAATACAAAACCTGAAATCTGCATGGTAATGGTGGCATTTTGGGTCCTTGTACAGCACACGGCAGAACTACCGGTATGTTGCACAGTCGCCCTATATGTCGCCAACATATTACTCCTCCTGACTCGCCCACTAATACCTTATTAGACTAATGTGGACAACATCAAATCGGTTGGAGGTTAAACACAACCAAAGGTCACACATAAGGCCACTGGATTATAAGGCCACTGTAGATTTTTGAGAAAATGTAATGATTTTAGATGCACCTTATACTCCGAAAAATGCTGTATTTGGAAAGTGTTGGCTTGCAGGTTAGCAGTGTCCATTTATATATACAGTCTATGGGTTCTACCTTTTCCTTTTCAGCTTTTGTGAAATGTGTGAATAAAGTGAAAGTAACACAACTGAAAGTAATACAACTGTTGCTGGGAAAAACAAAGATTATAAAAATGTTAATGCTATGATTTTTTTGTATTTATTGCTTTTGCTTTAAATTTGGCTAAAAAATAATGAATGAAGATAAGTGACTATATATTAAACTGTATAAAGGGTATGATTTGAGGGTATGCACGACATCTAAGCTGCACAAAGTATAACATATGTATAACAACAAAGACGAAATGCTTCACTGT
The DNA here is from genome assembly GCA_000787155.1 of Scartelaos histophorus. Lineage (NCBI taxonomy): Eukaryota > Metazoa > Chordata > Actinopteri > Gobiiformes > Gobiidae > Scartelaos > Scartelaos histophorus. The sequence continues at coordinate 9,371 of KN494498.1, read as the reverse complement.
GTCAGCAAGCCCAAGTAGCTCTAAAATGCTTGGAATCTGAACTGTATGCCCATGACAAACTGCCTGTTAGTCCCATAAAGCTGTGGCATATATAACACATACAAGTGAGCCAGACACACATATGCTGCATTCACTGGCCTGCCAAGTGTGGGAAAACACCCAAAATTACATATCAAATCTCTTCATTAACTCGTGGGTAGTTTGAACATGAACCATCCATCTTACAAAAGACTAAAATGGATTTGAGTGGAAGTAGGATTTGGGTGATTCTTTGACCTCTCGTATCTAACATTATGATGTGTATAAAATGGTATTATATTTAAAGCTTGAGTTTGTGTTGCAGGGTTGTGGTCAAAAGTAAAGAGGGAGAAGCAGAAATCAGAACCTAACACCCACTCAGAGTTAGCCTTAGCCCATTCCCAGTGCCATAAATCCTGGTTTGGGGGTATGTTTTTCTAGTCTGGAGCCTGTCTGACTTCAGTCTACACTACAATGAGTTTACGGAAGGTCACATGACTATAAGTATTCCCAAAGAAGCTTCTCCTAAAGCCCATAATTATGAGCAATGATGCGATGTAGAACTATATGTAACATGATTGCGAGCTGTTCGGACATTTTTGTAAAATCACATGGAGATCATGCGGGAAGCTGACAGTCTAACATACAGCTGACCTCTGGAGAACGAAGGTGGTTAGATTAGCTCAGATTTGATTCACTCAAGGGAAAACATGTTAATTACAATTTTTTGCAAGGTTTGGTTATCATTTCCATATTTGGTATCAAAAAGAGTCTGGAGCCAAAGTGTAAAGATTAACTGATAAAGGGTTATTTTTTATACCTGACGCCGATACGCATTGTTCATAATATAGAGTAACCAACTGAGGATATGCTCTGCTGATATCTCAGGGACAATTCAGATTATTTTCCACATTTTACGTAATTGAAATTGACAATAAACTCCCCACAAGCCCTTTTTTTTAATTAATATCAAGCTTTGTGAGCATTTTTTAGGCAGCAAATTGACCAAAACAAATATCGGCCTCTGTTGGAGATTTAAGGCCGTTAAGAGATACACTAAAAAGTCTAAGTATTGGTTTATCTCTACCACAATGGGTGTTTTGCTCATGAACACAACAGTAGTACGAAAGTGTGAGGAAATCTAGCAGGTTCTACTATTGCTTTTTGTAGCATCTCGTTATTCCAATAGCACTAAAAACGAAAATCATTCACAATTTGCTGGTCTAAGTTAGATTTACAAGTATGGAAATCCCTTTATAAAGAAATTTGGAGAGGAAAATAGGACTTTTTTTTCCACTAAATAAAATCCCAAACATTTACGATGTTTTTGGGGCTTGCACAAAATTATGTATTGAAAATATTTTGCATATCTATCACAAAAGCTCATTAAAATTTGAGACAGAGTGAGAAAGCAAAGCGATGGTGAATAATAAAGCATATAGCTCGCCATTTAATAAAGAGAGACATCTTATTTCCATGGGGCTTGTTGTTGAAATGCGAGTCTTAATCATGTGGCCCCCTGCGGAGACGACCACAAAGACAGCATCAGCCCACATTAGCCACTCAGACACCTTCATTATGCTCCCGGCACTGTGACTGCGTCTGGTCCGGTTTCAAGATCCCAGGCTAACGCAACATCTCCACACTGTTACCACGCCAACGGGTAAAACGCGTGGTTATTAAAGAAGTGAAAATATCCTAAATGTCTTAAAAATGTATTTAATCTATAGATGGTTTGGGTTTAGAAAGCTGCACGGTGTAACTTGTCCGGTGAAGGATCCTTTACCTGCTGGTCTCCATGGAGATGTGCCATAAACTCATTTTACAGGTTAATTACATAATTCCAGGTTAGATTTGTGGAAAGGCAACCTCCCTCACACTAAGAATTTATATTTTTAACATTTTTGAGCAATAAATAACACATGTACTTGAATAAATGCAAAACAGATTAGTTCAAGTGTAGGAAATCTGGTTGTTTATTTGGAAAGGTACATTTAAGGTTCACATTATTGTCCCCATAAGGAAATTTGTCCTCTGCATTTGACCCATCTTTACATCTTAGACCATCTCTAGATCTTAAGTTAGGCTTGGGCATGACTACCTTAACTAGAGGATTTTACCACCAATGCATGTTTTTGAGTTTATGGAGGAGAAATCAGCACAGAAAGGTCCAGGAGTCGAACTTGGAACCTTCTTGCTGTGAAGCGTGAGTGTCTTTTTTGAGGCGTTTTTGTCTTTTCTGAACAATTGGCACAGATTTTGTATTTTCAAGAGACAAAACAATGAGAAGCAACAATCATAGTGCATTTTCTGTAACACTTTTTTATAAGCAAATCTTATTATTTAGCCTTAAAAAGCATAAATAATGACATCATAATGAACAAATTGTTTATTAAATGTCCAATCTAACATGAAAATGAAAGACTTTTATGTTTTATGCCATGTTTTAATGCTGTTGCCTCCTCAAAAACAAACCTGTAGTTGTTTGTTTCATTCACTCGTTTGAGTAACCCTGTATTGGTCAGTCTACATCTCCAAAGTTCAAAATACTCTGTTCCACCTTGTGATGTCATGTAGTTTAAGTTATTTTTTACTTCAAGCTCAGTACAGATTGTCAGTGCATAGCTTGAATCTTTGTAGCTTGTATTTTTTATAAAGTGTAACCATATTTTCCCTTTCCAACCTAAAACGTAACATAACAAGGCTCAAGATCTGGAGATAGGTCCCACTTCTCCTAATAGTTTCCTTTCACTATGCAATTAAAAATGGCTATTTAACTGAGAAATAACTTCAATGTGACTTTGTACTTGCGATTGGAAAATTAAGAGTTTTATGAATAACAACAAAGCAAATCCACCTCCTACTGTGCAGTAATTTGCAAAAAGATTCAATCTAAATTGTATTGTAGATTGCTTTCTTGGTGCAACCCACTTATTCTGTCCACAAAGCAATGACTGACAAGAATAATAATTATTTTTTCAATTTCAAACCAAATCTCAGAAATTCTCTCCAAATCAAAATGTTGAGTCTGTTTTAATAGAATCCCCATTGTTAGCGACAGATTAGGCTGCAGTGAGTGTTGGCCAATCTGAGCTGCTTAATGAGAGACTTGTGTGTCTGAGATAAGATGACAATACAGACAGACTGGAGCCCCATCTGCTTTATCATTAGCATCAGGATAATACAATCTTCCTTTTAAATCAAGGCAAAATATGAAATGATTCTTTATTTCATCAAAATCATATAGAAACAACTGCCACCGTTTCTCTGTTATTGTTCAACATGACTGTAAAAGAAGGAGCTAACTGCATCACAGTTCTGACTTGGGTACAAGGTCTTTATGCAGAAGAGCAGCAGTGGGCAAACTAAGGCCCGGGGGCCATATGCGGCCCGTTGATATTTTTAATGCGGCCCACCAAACTCAAAGTGACTTTTGGCACCGGGGACGCACAGGACAAGTAGATCTGCATCTCCTACTGTTTGAAATAAAGAGACAGTCAGGAGGAGAGTGATGATGAGAACATCCTGAAGGATAACAGAACATTCACTGCTTTAAAATAGTACCTGTTAATTTTTTTTTTTTTTTTTTTTTTTTTTTTAAGAAAAGA
>JACN01012717.1:0-13893 GCA_000787155.1 Scartelaos histophorus | reverse complement strand
AGGAATTTTATTTTTATTCCAGCTGGACTTTTTTAGTTTAAAAAAATATACATTATTATTTTATTCTATTATTTTTTACTTTTTTAATTTCAGCTTTGACATGGGAATTGTCAAGACCCAACAAATCCTCAATATGCTGTCACCTGGTCATTTCAGTAAAGTAAATAGTCTTGTACATGCTTAGAAAATCCAGTGAAGTCGTTCAGTCAACAAAAGATCCATGTAAATCAGATCACAGTAAATCATGGTTGTATTGTGAATTCAAGTTTTTCTTCAGATTTTCTGCAATGTTTGTGAGCATGTTTGCTTCTGTGTTCAGTCAGTCTGTGCATCTTGTTAACACTGACCTTTTGTTAATGACTGTGATTTGCTCTGATGCCCTCCCATGGCCTCTCCTCTCTCTTCCCTCTCTCGCTCCTCTCACACTTTCTCCACAGGGAGCTACATTTGACTAAACCTCACTCCAATTATTACTTTTATTTTTTTGCTCTGGTAATTTGGGTGAATATGCATGAAGGTTAAAAATGTTTCATACATATTTAAATTCAAGTTTCAGTGGCATATTAAATGAGAGTTGTAGGTCCCAGGGAATAGAAGAAATGCTTAACCCTGTGTTACACTACGTTTGTGAAAAGATCTATTTCATTATTTCTATTTAAAGTAACTGTTTGTAGCCTGAACTCTTGTAGTTTTTACACAAAGTAATAAAAATCACAGCTCAACCTCAGTTGCCAGAGCCTTAACCTGCAGATAGAGGACACATACAAGTTTTTCTCATTCTCAGTACACTGCCCGGCCTCGCATTCGCTGTGGCGTTGTTTCGATAAGCTTCTGTAATGTCACAAGATTTATTTCCATCCAGCCTTCTCCAGCACATTCCAAAGTTTCTCAGTGGGGTTAAGGTCTGGACTCTGTGGTGGCCAATCTATGTCTGAAAATGAAGTCTCATTCTCCCTGAATCACTCCTCCACAATTTGAGCGCGATGAACCCTGGCATTGTCATCTTGGAATATTTTTTTAAATATAATCGACTGATGGAATAACCTGGTCATTCAGTATATTCAGGTAGTCCGCCGACCTCATTCTTTGACCACAAAATGTTGCTGAACCTACACCTGACCAACTGCAGCAACCCCAGATCAGAGCACTTGGGTAAATGCATGTGGCGGGGCAGTGTAGATGGACAGGCTTCATGCTGCACTATAACTTCACATGATTCACAATTAGCTGCAGATGTTGGGGTTTATTTCGTGACCATTCAGATCAGAGAGGCATTTTAGATTTAAAACAACTGGATTTTTGCATTGAAACTGGCAACCTAAATGAGAGTCTCATGTGAAGCTCATTCTGCTTTCTGATTAGATAATATTCTTGAGACCCAAAATGCCAAATTATAAAAACTTGTTCATCATGTTCAATATTTTTTGATAAAGATTAAATCAGCACGACAACAGTTATCCAGGTTCTGCTAAACTGGGCAGCACCTGGACGACTAAAGAGGAGAGTGAGGGGGAGGAGCCTGGGTTTATAAGGAACAGTGTGGTTGGTCAAACAGGTCTCCACACTTCAAACTCCGCCCCTGCAGACATGTGTTTGTATCAGAAACACCTGGCTGCAATAGGACAGTCATGCGTGATGTTACCTACTACTGGGAAGTGCAGAGGCCACTGAAGGCAGCACACTGAGCCTGTTTTGGATTATTTTTGAACACAAAGCTGCAAATACCTCTGATATTGTGGATGAAACTTGGCCTTTTACTCGCCCAGGAAAGCCACAGCATCTGAGGGGTCAACAAAAGAAAAACGAAAAGAAACTTGGGGCTCTTCACCTTTTTTACTGGATGCACCATTAGCAGAACCGGCAGCATCTCCCCGGGACATACAACAACCACAAACAAACAACCTAATATAACATGGCCTAAAACACTGAGCTCCAGACACAGGTAAATTTACGTATAGAAATATTGGTAAATCTATTATTGCACTATTTACAGCTATTTACACTTCCTAAAATAATATTGCACATTGTTAGTTTAGAATTAGCAGCTTTTAAATAGTATATAATGTATGGATAATTAGTTAATCTGCATTAAAGTAGCTAAAAAGGACTAGAGACAGTTGACAACGCTGGTAAAACACAATATACACAGGTTAGAAGCTCCTAAACAGCAGCTTCTTCCCTGTTAGTGTTTAGTTCCACTTTAAATATTAACATTATATATTATTATATTAGCTGCTGTTGGTCGGCGCACACTCAAAGACCTTATAATGAGCATTTGTTTTGCTTTGATAATTCCCATTTCTAAGCTGAAGGCAATATCTCTAAATATTTGATTTCTGGACCTGTAATGAGATGAAAAAGTCCAGGCAGAATACACATTAAAAATCAGTCAAAGTTTAATCAAATCAAAACATTATTTTTGAGTAATGTTTTTTGCCCAGTCTGGTGATTTTTATTTTGCGGTTGAAGGACACAAAAAGGACAATGGAATTAAAGATGAGCTATTTCCTAAACACGCAAACAAATCAAAGCATAAAAAATACACAAAAAAATCAATGTTAAAGTAGTTTAATACACTTCTTTTATTAACTGGTAACTCACATATTTAGATCACCGTGTCACTTTTTATTCTTTTCAGTTTTTAATGTTCTGTGTCCTCCTCTTCTGTTGCTCTCTGCGCTAAGTCACTTCCCCTTCAGAGCGCGAATAATCAACATCCAATGAAACTACTGCACATCGCGTCAGGTTTGTGAAGTTGTAGTGTGTTGTTTTTGTGTAAAAACTCATGGGAGATGTAGGATTGTGGGAGGGAGAGAACGCTAAATTGCTCAAACATGCTTGGATGACATAAACACCACTTCAGGAAAGTTTTTAGGGGAAAAAAAGCATTAAAACACGGTAGAAATCTCTAAAAAGTCGATTTTGCTTAATGCCCCCTTTAAAAAGTACCTGTAAAAAAGCCAGTCCTTATTCCCTTGTCTGTATACATTATATTTTATTACACTGTGGGTCTATACTGGGTGTTTATCACTGCGGTAGATTCATAAGCGTTGCATTATTCATCGCTCTCTGTCGGTTTGGTGCGTTTTGTTTAGATTTGCACTTTAGGTCAATCCCCACATCTCCGCGGAGCCCCTTCCCCACCCCGCCCCCCCCGTACAAACACGCTCTGCACCCGGGACTTACCCAGCATGCCGCGGGGTCCGGGGCCGTGTGCAGAGAAAACACAGTGATTATAAATGTGTAAATATGGTTACACAGCACGACGAGGCCTCTGGTGTGAATGCTAAAAGGCCAATCAGAACAGTTTTAATGTACACAACTCTGCCGATCCCGGTGTCTGTGAATAACACTGCATTTTTAACATTTTGGAGCTTTAACCTTAGCTGTGTCTTAAAGGTACACTGCGTAACTTTTTCTGGTTATCTCGAGATGTTTTGACTCTTTCACACTATGGCTTTGCACTTTTTCATCTGGCATTTTAATTCATCTTTTTAAACTCAAAAATACCATGAAAAACTTGCATTCTCATTGTTAGTAGGCTTGCCCCTCCACAGATCTGACCTGTAACTTGCTTGCTTGTGTCTTAGGAGTAAAGTTATGGACATGTTTAATGCCGTACTGCAGAACACTCTGGGCAAAGCAATAACATCTGCATTTTTTGAAAGATTTTGGCGAATTTTCTACCAGACAAGTTACACAGTGCAATTTTAAAGGTTCAAAAACATATTTCCACTTTGTGATGTCATCGAGTGGCAATCCAGGATCCACGTTTTTAATGTTCATACACATTCACCAGTCTTTCTGAACTTTTATTATGAATTTGCCTGAAATAAGATTAACTTTGGTGCTGATGCTTTAGGTGTTACAGGTGTTATATGTTGCGCAGTATGGCATTACACTTTTCTATCACCATGGAGACAAGCAGGTGATGCCAGCAGGCCATGTTATAGATCAGATCTGTGGAGAAGATGCAAACATGCTCACAGTAAGAACACATGTATCTCAGTGTATTTCTTACACAACAAAACTCTCTGGAATTGAATACATGGAGCTATATTTAATATTACCCTTCAATGCCATATCAGACAAAGTAAAAATATCTCCATGGAAACAAAGATTTGACGGTCCCTTCCCATAAAGGTTACACAATACACCTTGAAAGTATCAGCAAACGTAAATACTAGTAAATCTACATAATTAAACTCGAAATTCCTTTTGCAGAGTTGTTTGTAACTGAAGAGAAAAAAAATTGTGTTGACTCGCCGGTTCTGATTTACAGAGCGTTCCTAAACATGTCTTAAATCACTGGGCTCTTCGTCTCAGCTCCAGGGACAGAGCTGCAGTGCACTGTGTGTACTTCTAAACAGACGGAGGATTTAGTGCAAAGTGTGAGTGGGTTTTCACTGGAGGAAACTTCAACTGAGGAGATTTAAAGAAGATGGATTACGCTTTTGTTCTAGTGCTTAGTAATAGTGATTAGATTATGCATAATTCATTTTACATTTTGTTCATTGTATACAGCTAAACTGAAATAGAACCATGTATCTTTGGGTATTCTTGTATTGTCATGTATTGCAAGTTTGAGTGCTCAGAAAAGTTCAATTTTCACCTACCCCCTTTCTTTGCCCATTGCTTTACTGATGATTTTCATGTAATTAGACCATTTTTCAACAACAATTTTATCTTTCTACCATATTATATAATTGTTTCCCATCATGAACATGCCTGAAGAGGTTCAAGAGTCCATGCATGTTTGAGTAATCTAGTGATCTCTCCCATTTAGCTGTGAGATTCTGTCCACTGCTCCTCCCACAAGCCTACGTCACCCATGCTCCCACATGACAATTCTCTATTAATATACAAAAACACAGGAGAAAACACTACAGCTTCACAAAAATGATGTGTTATGCAGCAGTTTCATTAGCGGGATGAAGGCTAATTATGTTGTCACTCTGAACGGGAAATGACTTAGCACTGAGAACATAAAGACATGTTAACACTGGGCCTCATCCATGACTGTCTTCTTTGGGAGTGTGTACACCTGCCGCTTTAAGAAGTTGTTGAGCGAATCCTACTTCGAATTCACAAAACGTTCTCATCAGGGAGAAATGGTGCGCACATGTGTTGGTAGATTGATGAATGCTATTGTTTGTGTAAATCGGAAGCTTGTGCATGTTGGGACACATTTGCATAGGTTACCACCTAGCTTCAATCCCACGGAATCTGACGTCCTCATTCAAGGAGTAAATGAACATAAAAACATCATTTTTAGCAGCGTGTCCTCTGGTTACCCCATGACACATTAAAGGGCTGCATAGTTTGATCTCAAATGCAACGCCAAGAGGAATGTGTGAAAAGAAGGCAAGATGCAGTGGTGACTGGGGGAGGACCATCCACATCAACTGTGACTCCTGTGGAAGAGCAGATTGCATCCATTAGGACTGGGATGTGTTTTTGTCATCTCAGAATCTGAAGGTGAGCCTGGTTGAATTGTATGTTTGTGTGGTTCGTAATACATATCTCCTTTTCTGTCATAATTAATGTTATGTGTGTTTTAACCCTGATCATGGATGAATTCCATAAAAATGTGTGTATTGAGTCAGTGTAATGAAAATAATTGAATTGTCCTGTATAAAAGCACTGCCATCTATTTGTCTTTAATTGCAGAGGACGTAATAGTACCAGAGGTCACACCTGAGTCTTCAGAACAAGGGGCAGCCCCACAAGTGTCTGCACTCCACTCGCCTTCCAGTAAAATGATCCTGGACACTGTGCCCAACCAACCATGAATGCATTTCAGACTCACTAAATTGTCGCACAATTTCTGATACACTTTCTACAATATCTGACACTTTCAAAATGTATGTAGTGCATGAATCAAAAATAAAAAGCGGATAAAATAAAGTGAAGCTTGTTAATAAATGGAAATAAAATATATATTGCAGTTACAACTGATCAGTCAAACACTGCCTAATTAAGTCAGCGGCTCTGTGCCCTGGCCCATAAATGAGCTGAGAGCGCAGACCCTCTGGAGGTACAGGGGAGGGGTTCACCACACTTCTTGTCGATGTTGTGCAGCATGCAGCAAGAAGTTTCTATAATTTGCAAATCAATAACTTGTAATTCTCACTAAAATTTCTCAACACAAATCCCCACCTTTTGGGGCTTATATGTAGCAGTTTACCACCTGCTGTACCTAAACACATCCAGACCCTTTAAGATGCCAAATGTGCACTCCACACAGGAGCGTGTTCGATTGTGCTTTGATTATTGGCCTCCTCCTGCCCCGTCTGTGGATTCGTAAGTGGAGTCATTTGCCAAGATGCCAAAGAGAACCTTCGGTCACCTAAAAATATTTTTGTCAAGTTGAAAAATTAGGCTACCTTATGTAAGAAATCAGGAGGTTTTATGCGTACCTATGGCCCATCCATCTCCAGCTGCCCCGTGCCTCAGGCGCATGCCAACAGAAGAATGTTGAAAGATAAAGGAGTCGTGCCTGCCCCCTGGGAAACACGCCACTACACTGAGGATGACACATTCACAAAGTGCAGTCTACTGCACCCATGATTGTACTGGGCAAGCCTGGCAGAGCATGAAAGCCGATTTTAACTGGGACCATTTTTGTGGTGTGTATGGGAATTTGTGAGAGAGATTAATTATTGCAGAAATAACGTGTAATTATACGGCTGATAGACGACTGTGACAAACACTCTGTCTCCATTTTCATAGTGGAACATGCCCATGGGTAGAAAGCCCAAGGTGGAGAGCACCTGAATCTGAGCAGGTACTGGGTTGGACCCTTGAGTAGCGACCTTTAAAATGGGGGAAAAAGTTTTGCAAAGCTCCAACAAAACATTTCTGGGTACTTTGAAGCAGGACATCAGATATTTGTCCTTCTCAGCCAACAGGTCCACATGATCCCTGAGGATCCTCTCCTGTCTCAATGCACGACCTGCCAGATACTCGAGGAGTCGCAAGTCTGTTATTATCTGTCTAGGGAAATGTGCGCAGTGACCAGTCTTCTATTTATAGGGAGAATTCCCAGTGGCACACAACTCATAACACATTTTATTGCCATAAGCCTATTTTCACATCTTCCCTTAAGAATATTCGCAGCACATATCACAGATTACCATTTTTCTACAAAGTGTGATTTTTGTGATGAGTGATAATTTGCAAGAATATATAACTTTGCAATCATGAAAAAGTTTGGATTTTTGGTTGCATTCTAAGAGTAATAATTTTCTTAAACAGCTGAATTTTTGTTCTTGTGAGTGTTCTGGCTGAGTGTTGGCTGGATTTGTTCTTCCAAATTAACATTTTCAGTTAAAAAAAAGCTTTGTGAATACAATACCACCTCTTTAAGCATGGCAATACATAAACATTATTAAGTCTCAAAATAGAAGTAGAAATATTATGTGTAAAATCAAGTCCGATTCTTTTTGTTTTCTGTGAAAAGTCTGAGAAACACAGTTCTCCCTTTGCTCTGAGCTCTTAGAGAAAATGGTTTCTTCCCATGATGCACCTGTGCAGATTAGCGGTTTTCTGGGGCTGGATTGTGGAAAGGATTGAGCTGAAATCTGCAGTGAAACCCTGATGGTGCAGATTCTCAAATACACTGGGATTTTCAGAAACAGCTCTGCTCAGTTTATAGGAGCCCACAATGTTTACAATACATCCATTTAACTAGATCATTGTTTTACAGTTGGTCCATTGTAAAGTATTGGTCTAAAATAAAATCTGCAGAATTGACAGTGGCATTTCACTGTACCTAATACAGATGTCCGTGTATGTGTTTTTTTTTTAATTCTTGAAAAATGTCTATTCAACATTTTTAGCTCTACATGTGCGACCCTGAGCAGTGGGGTGGAAATAGGGGGTAAGTGAAAACAGAAATTCCCATATTACTGGAACCTTAAATTCCACATTCCTTATTCACAGAGCCGCCTGCCTGGTTCCACTTCTTTCAAAACCTGTGGAGCTGCACTTCCTGCTGCATTCATTTTGTATTGAGAATGAACCGAATTGTGCTGAAATAAATCTATATTTAAATAAATGATGTAAGTGTTTAACTGGAGGAAGTTTCTGCGTGTATAAAAGTAGATATCGGTGTCTCAAAGCAAATGTTTATTGATATTTAAATGAACTACTGATGTTAAAATAGCACTACCATCTGAATGACCTTGCACAGAAAAAAAATAGTCATTAGACACACTGTATTTTCATAAAGTTTTGTGTTTTATTTTGAGATTTAGATTAGATCAGCATTAATTTTTGAATACCACATTATATTAGTACCTGCATGTTTGTCATTGTACTTTTAGGCAATAAAAAAACCTGTAATTGAACAAATGCAACATAGATAAGTGTAATGCCGTACTGTGAAGCATTCCAGGTAAAGCATCTCCAGACTTAACTTAGCACTAGAAAAGTTACAAAATGAACCTTTAAGTACAGCAAAAAGCCTGAAGAATGCATATGCAGTATCCAGTATGCAGTAGTGACCTTTCAGAGTAATGATGGTATTAATTGTAACATGTCAGTGCAGTACTAGTGGAAGGGACATTTTGAACGCTCTGGCTTCTATTCATTGCTAAAAGTACGTCTCATAATGCAAACAGAACATCCACATACTCCTATATACTCGGATCATAAAGATATCCGCCACTGTTCGCTCCCATCCGCTGCACCGCTAACAATATCCAGGCTATTAGCAATTAGCAATCAGGTCAATGACAATATTCAGATTAATGTAATGGATCCAATCAGGGTTTAATCACACTTTCATTCGTTGCAATTATTCTCAGATTGTTCCAATAAGAAAGATACGCTCGTTTTGTTTACTGGCCTATTCGTCTCACTCTCATATAAGGATACTACAGTTAATACTCTGCAATGACATCATGCTGGGGGGTTCTGCATTTTTGTCTATGATAGAATGTTGAGCAATTCAGCGCATTTGCAATATAAAGTTCAAACTGAAAAATGAATTTAAACAAGACACTTTCAGCAGTCTGTTGTCAAAAAAAAAAAAGCGTTCATGGGCCTGTTTAGGAGTTTCAACAAAAAACGTGAGAGTGACTAATTGAAAAACTGTTGGCTAATGCTAACAGTAGCCACGCTTGTGACTGTAATTTTATTTGAGATGAACTTGCATGTATGATTTGCACAAAGCAGCTCACCAGTTGTAGCTAAATTAAAGCTGTTCTTTATCAGATTGTGTTTAAATAACTAACAGAGCTTCAGACAGAGCAGAGCCTTCAGTTAGCACCACACCCCCGTGGAATGTTGATGACATGAGCTGCAAATATCAATTCCCTCAACTGTATTTTTAAAGGCGCATTGTGTAACTTTTCTGGTGGAGGTTCTGCCTGCTTGTCTCAAACCCTCAAAAAAAAGATACTGCGGAACATTATGCAAAGTGACATCTCCATGGAGACAAATCAGCGGTGTAACTTCCACCTGAAAAGCCACATAGTGTAACATTAAATAGTGTGTCTGGTTAGATATTCAAAATGTTATTAGTTGCCTTATTGTACTAAAAAAATGGTTCACATTTCAGTTCAATCACCTGATTTATGGGACTATAAGTAAAACTGAATCATCTAAAGGTTCATTGTGTAACTTTTCTTGTAGAAGTTACATTACCAGCTTGTTTCCAGGTGTGTTCTACAGTATAGATTTATATATCTTACATTTATTCATTTACAAACCACACATACAGTACATAGTCACGCTTATTGAGAATAGATTCGCCTCTCCAGAGATGTGACCTGTAACTTAGCCTGGTGCATTCTGTCACATGTTGGTCACCATGAATATAGATATGCTTATTTATTTAGTAAATTGTTCACGATGTTTGCTATTTAAATGCGAACATAACATATACATAATGCATCTGCGACATGTAAGTAAGTTAAATGCTACGCGGTGGAACATTCAAGGCAAAGCAATAACATCTCCATGGAGACAGGCGGGTTACAGAGTGCACTTTTAAGTACTTTAACAGCAGTGTCGTAACAGGTTTGAAGTGGCCTGTATCTTTGCCGTCTCCCTCTCTGTCTGTGATGGAGCAGAATGAGAAGTGCTTTGTTCACAACAGGAGCCTCATCAGACACTGGGTTTATCAGAGGGAAACACAGATATCACAGAGGAGCCATGAATATGTATGAAATGTATGAAACGAGGATCCGGTGGTCCACTCCAAACATCTGCACCGACGTGACCTTCAATCGACACTAATAATGAGAGATGGAGCTGCCATTTTTATATTACAGAATGAGATGTCCTCTATAGTGGGACATGAGCCAGTGTAATAAAGTTTGGGCTTGTACCATAAAAAGTATAAAGAGTTGAGCCAAGGGAACGTGACGTCACCCATAGCGTTCGGCTCCAGTCAAATGAAGCTCGTGATGTTTGCTAAATTTGGAGCTGATGTCAAAATTGTGAAATAAAAACACCAGGAGCATGTGGACTGGTAAATACAAACTTTTTAAAACCAAAATGACGAAGCTTAAAGTTAAAGTTTTTCAATAGAAAGTGATGTGGAGCCAGAAGCACGTCCATGCTCACTTCCTGTATGTCCATTCTGTTTATGAGTGAAAATTTGTGTTATTTATTGTCACTGTGAAGCTGAAATTGGTATTGAAATTGAACTTTTAGTATCGTGACAACACTTGACATTCAAATTCACTGCAGCACTCTGTTCCTCGGTCTTTGTCTTTATTCCTTCATCCGTCAGCAGTGACAGAAGCGTAGAGTTTAATCTGAACTGTGAGGCAGCCCGGGGGAGGCTCCAACCGCAGAAACGAACCTCGAAAACGGGGACGAAGTGACACGTTTTGGCACGAGGACGGCTTAAATCTGCACTTCCTGTCTCTCGAATATTAGAAGTGATCCCCAAACCGATGCACATCCGCAGACCAGCGCCCTCCCTCCGGCCTCTGCTGTGACGCTTATTACTCTGCATATCTATTGCCCTTTAAACCTGTCTTAAGTCCAGGCCTGCAGCATGTTTGGGTTGTTTTAAAGAAATTCAGAAGCAATTGGTACAAAGGTGTTGCACTTTATATAGAAGGCAATGTTAAAGAGTTAAGGAGCCATATTAAACTCACTTCTAATCTATGTTATAATGTTGTTTCCTCCTCAAAAACAGTTGCTTTTTGTTTTATTCGCTCATGTTTAACACACAAACCGTGCTTGTTTAGGCTCAGTTCTTCTCTCAAACACTGAAAACACTCCTTGTAAAACTCCTTAAACCTTCACTGGAATAATTCGGGTACTTTAAGTCCTGGAATTTACCATCTCTGCTGAACAAAAGATGAAATGTAGCTGTTAACTTGAAAAAAACTACTGCTTCATGACATCACAAGGTGGAACACAGCATTTTGAGCTTTGGAGATGTAGATAGACCAATAATAAAATATTACAGCTTACAACTTCAGGTGACAAGAGTCAGTTTTACAAAATAAGGAACTTTTAAATGTTTTTAGCTTTTTAAGAACAGCAGTTTTTATGCACAATAAAGTCACTATAGTCTCATGCGTTAAATTGTTTCTTCTCACGGTGGTAAGCTTCTTCTGTCAGTCGCCCTAGGGCAGACTCACTGATAGTGACTGCCAGTTTTACCAACAATTATACATTTTCTTTCTTATATGTAGACAACATGGTGAAGGTCTTGTCCACTGACACAAAATCAGTCTGATTGGTGGATGGGATCAGGTTTAAAACATGCATAGATACAAGTTTTTATAAAGATTCAATTCAATTTATTTTTGTATAGCCCAAAATCACAAGAACACAAAATCACAAAATTGTTAATTTGGCAAACAGATGTCAGAAGAACACAAAATCACAAAATTGTTAATTTGGCAAACAGAGATGTCAGAGAATGAAGCAGAATAAGAAAAAAAAAATAATAATAATAATGAATAATTCAAAAATATAGAATGTCCAACAACAAGCAGGCAAATGGATAACTGTCCCAGCATCTCCTGTCCTTAGACCCTCCTTCTTCGGCAAGGAAAAACTTGAAAAAAAAAAAAAACCAGTGGGGAAAAAAACCTCGAGGAGAACCACAGTAAAGGAGAGATCCACTCCTATGGACGGACAGGCATAATTGGCCATTACCAATAAGGTTGTAAATCTGTAGGCCAAAGCTATTGGCAGAAGGAAACTACTAATCTACTAATAAGATGCTCTATGTAACTTTCCTGGTGGAGCTCCATGGAGATGCTGTTATGTTGCCTGGAGTGTTTCAGATTCTAGCACAATACAAGACTGTTCTGACTGGAAGATTTAAGGGTGTCATGAACTTTTCTTCACATCAGTGAGCTTTGAAATTATTATTTAGGTTTGATTTGACAGATTTTGCAATTAAGTTTGAACGTCGACTTTGCCTTTCTATGTGGAGTTTGTATGTTCTCTCTGTGTCTAGATGATTTCCTTCATGTACTCTGGTTTCTTCAGCTGAGATCGCCCTGACCAGGGGAAGGGTCCCTGGGCACTGTGCTGTGGTGTTTTCTACCCGATAAGACGCCCCAGCACCATTGAGGGAGGGGTCAAATGCAGAGGACAAATGTACCTATGGAGCCAAAAATACCTTAACGGGATAGTTTTTTTTTTTTACATGAATCTGCTTCCCCGTCAGCAGTGTGGTGCATAAACACTGACTTACCCCCGACAGCATCACATGAGCCGAGTTCTTGCCCGGTTATGGTGTTGACGAAAGTAGTCCGGCAAGTTGGAGGAGTCTCGAAAAGAGTAAATGAAAAGAAAATAGCGCCAAGCCATTATGAGGTCTGACTTTTTCAGTTTTGTGATGCAAATGTGTCACTCTTTTGAACACATATTATTTTGAGAAGAAAAACGCTTTATTTTTGTGAACCCAGCCAATTTGTCAGAGCACTCAGCACCAAACCCGGGCCAAATACTTCAGTTCATTATCAACATGTGGGACATGATTTTGGTTGAATCAGTTTAGTCGGCTACAGCCCTAGAAAGACACTGCGAAGGGTATTTGAACTGAAGTTGTGGTAGTACTTTGGAGTACCCCCTCTCCTCCCCGTCTCTTTCTTTTTTCCTCTCCTGCTCCTTTCTTTTCTCCTCCTCCCTCCTCCGGCCTCTGCAGCTACAGCGTGTTCTTCTCCTGATTCCATCTCCCAAATAAATGACTGCGCGCTGATAAAGTGAGGCGAACGCCAGAGAGATTGTACCAGCGGAGAGGGGGGCTTTCTTTGGAGATAAGCCCAGAGGAGGAGTGCTTTGAGCGGGTAACTGTGCGCACGTGTGGGGGGTGTTAAGATGGAGGAGAAGGAGCACCCAAGGGCACCCTAAATGTGTCACCCGCCTTATCAGACGCCTGCACCCTTCTCTGGCGTGACCACCCCTCTCTGAGTACTTGTGATCGGTGGCGATAGGGCTCTTGCAGTTTCCAAAAACGCCGCGAGGTAAAAATGTGCTCCACCATATGGCTATCAACACGTGGACTCCACACTCCAAAAAACGAATCCAATTAAAATCACTGTTAAATTAAAAGCCCTGGATCCAATTTTTCCTATATATTTGAGTACAGTTTCAGTACAGAAATACGGCAGCTCTTGAGGTCAAAATAAGTCTCCTGTCTGGTTCCTCTGTCTGGATCTAATTATAGAAGTGCTAACTGTAGGCATGTCCTGTCTGAGGCTTTAATCTGAGCTTTATTTGAACACAATCTGACCAGAAAGAACTTTTACCGTTACACAAATCCTTCTCAAATAACATTCGCTCACACTTTTTGGTTGAAAATCACATAAACAGGACTGTAAACGCTCTTATCGACGACACACTCCTAAAATTGCGCTTAAATCCTTTGCGAATTTTGTTTTCAAACTCAAAACTTTCTTAAAACAA